>BQNB010011068.1:0-82343 GCA_026074375.1 Tanacetum coccineum
TATGTTCGCTTATGTTGTATGGATCTTTCTTCCATTTCTCTTCATTCCCGTTGTCCCTCAATATCTTCTTTCCACCGGGAATGAAGACACCATATTTGATCCTGAAATTTCAATTTATCATTCTTTTATGCCGGATGTATCTCATCGGAGTGGAACTTTCATGAAATTTAATACTTATCGTAGTCACTTGAATGAAAGTCCGATGATGATTTTATCTTCCACTTGCTTCCCTATGCACCAATGAATTCGGGGTCGAGTCGAGCTTGTGACTCGGTTAGCAAAAACAAGTCGCTTCGTAGGAGGCACCCCATGCTTATCGTAGTAATAGTAATGAATAAGTGTGTTTCTTGTTTGTGTTGTGAAAAAGGCTTTCTTTTTCCATTACACGTGTTCTATGTTTTGTTGTTAACTGTCCAGGATTGCCCGGATTGTGAAGACTCTCGTGCTCTCAGTTTTGTCATTCGTCCACAAGAGTTTCACATCCTCAGCTTTATTTTGGGAATCCCGATATCCTAATCTAATCAACTAACGTTTTATCTTTTGGCACACTTTATAAACGGCCTTAGATTTACGTAGGAACCCCTTAAAACATCGAGGACGATGTTTAGTTCTAGTATGGGGGGTATCTTCGATTTAATTTTTTTCCTGCAGTCGTTATCACGTAATCCCGTTTTTACCACCAAATTTTTGCAAAAATACCAAAAAAAAAATGAAAAAATTTAAAATTTTTCAAAAATAGAATAAGTGTTTTTCCTAATGGGTAGAGTAAGAATAAATTTTTGACTCGATCGGGCGTGTTGAGCCCTAGCTAGTTCTTTTAGGCCAAAGCTTTCACGAATTCTATTGCTTTGAATTATAAAGTGAAGAACAAGAAGTGATAGAGTTAAATATAAGTTTAAGTGTCAAGCAAGATTCGTCGAAAAACTTATATGAATAACTTGTGTTCTTTTTCTCCCATAAGCTTCTAATGCGCCTAATCATACATGTTCGATTTAATTCAACTAAGTCAATCGATGTTTTCAGAAAAAGCTTCAAATTTGTAACTCGAATCTGTAAAAGCAAAGTTTTGAAAAGATTTAATGCCAAAGAAGCATGAATGAAATATGAATGCAAAAATGCATGAATATGGAAGTTATGCCAATGAAGCATACATGTGATTATATGGAGCAAGTAAAAGATGTGTCGTGATATCCCACTCCGCTAACCACGAGGTGGGGGTTCAAACTAAGACGTCTTTGCTTCTAGGGACTTGGTATGTTGTGATATCTCACTTGGAAGAAAGGTCTAGGTGAGGGTTCAAACTAAGACACTAATCCTTAGCCATATTAGGAAGAAAGTGTGTTTTCAAATCTAAGAACACAGGAATGTTGGTTGTGTATCCTATTAGGGAGCGACGGGCCTAGTAGGTGTTAAACTAAAGGCAACGATTCCTGTTTAAGAGTAAAAAAAAAAAAAAAAAAAAAAAAAAAAAAAAAAAAAATTAATAATTCTTGATGTTTCTATAAATCAAGTTGCAAAGTCTTCAATAAAAAACTGTTGCTTTGAGTCACGATTCATTTTGTGACTATGAGAATAAGTTGATCTTGGTTGAGTTAAATCAAGCACTCACAGTAATCATTCTATCATGTCGGGTGTTCAAAAGTTCAAATGTTCTAAGTATGAGGGCTATACACCTACTTATATCGACAATGAATCTCGTTTAATTAGCTTGGGCTTAAGACTAGTGAAAAATTCGGGGACGATGAAATTTTCCGTCAGGAACAGCCGTAGATCATTCTATGGACGTTTTCACTCTATGATCCCACTGTGAGTTTAATAGAAGACAAACCATCCAAAATCAAAAAAATGAGAGTAGTAATGTACTTACAATTAATGGTGTTAATCGGGATTGTCGAAGCTATTGATTCTTTCCTTTGCAAACACTTTGCCTACTTTCAATTATTAGTCAGGCGGGGTCAGAGTCTTAGTTTTCGTTAATGCTTTACTTCATAAGGCATTGCGTGAGGTCACGGCAATCATTGTATGGGGATTATGGTATGTCTTAAATTACACATACACTTTTACCTTTAAAAACGAGCTGGAAATAACCAAAAAGGACTTAAAATTGCCAAAGATTCGCTTGTTTTGACTAAATGTATTGTGCAGGAACGGATAACCAAGAAAAAGACGATAAACAAAGCCTCAAAACGACAAAAACTGGACTCGGAATTGGGAAAGCTGTGAAGGACAAAGCCAATTCAAAGCCAAAGACCAGACAGTCAAAGTCAAGTTAACTCAACAAAACAACAGTCAAAACCGGAGCCGTAATTGAAGAATACTATTGGTTGCAATCTCAACCCATCTGATGGGCCGGGAAAGCCCAATAGTATATTAATGAAGACTGTGAAGACCAAATGGGCCCTCAATCAATGACAACAGCCCATTTGTGTGCAATTGACAGAGACTATGAAGACTTTGAAGGCCCGATCCTAGCCCTTGAACAAGCCAATCTCAGCCAATACACAAACCCAAGCCCAGACACACTTAATTGGGCCCAATACAAGCCCACAAACCTTATTGGGCCCAAATAAACCCAATTGGGCCCAATACACAAACCCAAGCCCAATACTGGCCCAAAAACAATTTTTATAAAACATAAGGACTAAAAATGTAATTTTTAAAAACATGTTTTATAAAGAAAATGGTTTAAACAAAGTTAGGGACTGAAATTGCATTTTTACAAACTGTTTTTCCCTTTTAAAACACCAAGGGCTGAAACTGCCAAGTCATGAATCCTTTTATATCTTTGTTTCAATAAACCACATGGGCCATTTGTGCCATTTCCGAAACTTGTTTATAACTAAAAGAAAAGAAACAAGAGAAAGGGAAAAGAAGTAAAAGATGGGGGGTTCTTCTTGTTCATTTGAAACTTTCAAATTATAACAGCCAATAAACGGCTCTCTTCCCCAACCCTTTCCCGCCAACTCCCTTGAACCCCCCACCATCACATGACCAGCTTCACCCTTTTACCCAACCCTTCTATAACCCAGTCTAAGCAAATCCCACCTCCCACTAACCTGTTAAACCCGCCACGCTGGCAATCCCCCTCCCCCCAAGAAAAATCAATGGCGGATTGTGATCAAAAAGAAACACAACTTTAATCTAAGGGCTAGGATTGGAAGCTGAGGCTTCACACACACAAGAAACACAAAGAGAGAAGCATTTGAAGCCTTGAAACTTCTATAAATTCAAGAAAACACAAGCCGAACAAACACACTAGTTTTTTCTTAGCTTATTTTTACTTAAACTTTAATCAACTTGTAATTTCGATTTCCAGCTTTCTTTTCAAATGTATTGTACTGTTTTTAAAATTCTAATTCAAGTTTTTGAGTTGAAGTTGAGTTTCTTGTTATTTTCAATGAAATTCGTCTCTTAAATCCCTTATTAATCTAGCAAATTTGTGTTACCTTGTTTCTTTAATACCCTGCTGTCACTAACATCAGTCTATCTTAATTGTTTTTAAGTAAAATCAAGTCAAAAAGTTTTTTTACTTACTTTAAGGGGTGTTTGGCAAAGCTTTAAAATGGGTCAGTTTGGGAGTGTTATGGGTCACAAGCACTCAGCCACCTTTGGCTGAGTGTGTGTGCCTAATTGGACCAGTTTAATCACACAATTTAGTATAAAATTAAGCCTTAGTTAATCCTTAGCTTTTTGTTAGATTTTTGCAAAGAAAATTAAGCTTAAAAGCTTAAGCTGCTTAGACAGCTTAAGCAACACCATCTTTGAGCTCTTTGAAGTCACAAGAGACCCTTTTAAAAGCCATGTTTTCTGTCCCTTTTACTTTGACAAATTAAGTCAAAATTTTGGCTTTGCACTTTTTTTGAAAAACCCCAACTTGTAGCCCCAAAATCAGCAGCTTTAAACCAGCCCTAGACCCTCTTGTTTTGAAAATAAGCTCATTGTAGACCACTCTAAATCTGTTTGGGGTTGGTTGTGGCTAAAAAGCACAATTGTGCTTATTTGCATAAGCTCAAAAAGCCTTTCAGCCACTGTTTGGCAGCTACCCTGGTGCTGAAACCAATTTTCAGCACCCTTTATCTAGCTTATTTTGCATTAGGCTCCTAGAACTTTTTGCTTTTTAGTGTAGCCTAGAAGTAGTCCTTTAAGCTCCCAAAATTATTCAGCTTATTTCCCTTTTTAGCTTAGCTCATTCTAGGTTTAAAGTAGCACCTTTTTCTGTTTTATATAAAAAACTGTCACATAGCTTAATTGCTTATCAGCTTATTTTAGGGCTTAATCTAGGTTCCCTTAGCTTATTTAGGTCTCACCTAGGTTTGTTAGCTTATTCCCTCAGTTGTAGCTTATTTTGAGCTCTTAAGCTCCAAGAATAAGCCAATAAGTTTTTCAAGCTTATAAGTTTCTGTCAGCCCAAAAGCTCACATTTTTAGCTTATTTAGTCCCCTACAGCTTATACTCCTTTTATGAAAAATGTTCTCCTAAGCCCCCTTAATAAGTTTGCTTTTATAAGTTTTCAAAAATAAGCACTTTGGACTTGTTTTGCAATCGGGGTCATTCTCAGGGACCATTTATGTAATTTCCTCTTTTATGGTTAACTTAGTTAGTCCCTAGTGTTAACTGTGCTGTTACCCCGTCAGTCCTTTTGTCCTTTCACTGTTAGTCCCTTAGGTTAACATTAGTTAGTTTATTTAATTTAATTAATTTAAAAAAAATTTTAAAAAAATTAGCGTTTAGGATTTAATTAGTTTAATTACTTTTAATTGCTACAGTAACTTTTGGGCATTTTTACATTTTTAGTTTTGTTACTTTTTATTATTTATCTGATTTTTTTAGAATTTTTAGACTTTTATTTTTTATTTTCTATGTTTTAATTAGTATTTAATATTTAAAAAATCATAAAAAATACAAAAATTAACAAAAAAATATTTTTCTTTTTTATAAATTTCTTTTTAAATCGTTAGTTTATATTAAAATATAAAAAATTTATGTAGGGTTATTTTTGCTAAAAATTCAGGTTCCGGCTCGTTACGAGTTCGACTTTTTGTTTTTACGTTTTGTTCGCTTTTTAACTCCGATTTTGAAATCTTTTACATTTTCTTTTAAGTTAGAATATTTTTAATTTATTTAAATTTTAAAATTAATTTTATGACTTTATTTTTGTAAATTTTTAGTTTTAGCTTGCGATTTAATTCCCGGTAGTCTATAATTGCATGTTTAATTTAGTTTATTAGTTTTAATTATTTTAGTTAATTATTTTTAGCCTAATTATGTTCCCCGTAGTATATTTAAGGTTCCCATTTTCCACTGCTTGTTCCCCGTAGAATAATTTTAGTTTTCTTTAATTAATTTTAGTTTATCTAGTTAAAAATCAAAATCATTTCTCAATTCAAAACCATCAATTCGTCATTCGATCGTATCGATTTACCATTCCAGCCTCGTTGGGGATTTACGACCCGAGAAAACTCTATACTACTTCTCGGTATCATTGAACTCTGCTTTTGACCATCCATTACTATTTATTTGATATTGTATTATTTATATGTTAATTTTTAAGCGGTATCGTCTGGGCCCGGACCAGATACTATTTTTAGACCTTCTTGTTTTATAACTGAAAAGTGGTCTTAAATATAATTATTGAAATATTAGATCAACCGCTTTTAGTTTTGACCAGCTATGTATTTAATTTAAAAACTGATCAACCCTCGCGGCAAGTAAAATTTAATTACGACTACTACTTTGTGTTTCGCCGGAAGGCTGAAACGGACTCGAAACGTGCTCAAATCATTTTAATTAATAAACCAGTCAGTATTTAATATATATTAAAACATACTATTTTTCCTATTAGTGTTTATGTCCGATTTCACTCAGTTTCTTCGTTATTGGAGTTAAAAGTCCCTTTTGATATCTAACGTCGTCAATATATAATTTGTTTATATTTTGTAAACCAAAGTTCTGACTTTTCAAAGTCTCGAATCCGAATCTCATGTTTCGTTTTTGTCACAATTATCGTTATAAAAAAGAGCCAAAGTCCGTTTTTTAGCAACAATCTTTCCATCCTTTAAAATACATTTAATATTGCTTTATACATTAATCATTCTAATCCCGTTTTAATATTAATAACACTATTATCTTAGGGAGTCGCAAGTTTCATTAGATTTTCATCACATATAACCAATTGATAATATATGAAATAGTTAATATATTTATGGTGCAAAACAAAACGCACCCTTTTGTGTCTGATTATCAAACCAAACAACTCCGGCTGTTAGCTGTTTGACAGCCAAACGCACCCTAATCCGTTTTAAATAACCAAACACACCCTATGTGGGGCTTATGCTACAACCCAACGCACCCCATTTGGTGAAAACACAAACCAAACGCAGCCCCTTGCTGCTGACCCGATTCCAAACGCACCCTTTGGCTGATTTACACAGCCAAACGCACCCTTATGTGGTGTTAACCACAGAAACAAACACCCCTTGGTGCTGTACGCATAACCAAACGCACCCTGGCCGTGTGACAAACAAACCAACGCATCCCTTGGTGCCGAGATCACAACCAAACCCAGCCTCTCGGTGCCTATACCCATACCAAAAACCGACAGTCTCTTTTGTTGTTAACCCACAAATCCAAACCGACCCTCTTCCGTTGTCGTTTAAAAATCCAAAACGCACGGCCGTTGACAACCAAACGCATCTAATCTTGTTAATAACCAAAACAATACACCCCTTGGGATGTCGACAATACCAAACGCACCCTATTGGGTGTTCAGATAAACCAGCCGCACCCTGGTTGGTTTCCACAGCCAAACCCGCCCTTGGTGTTGGCTGCCACAACCCAACGCACCCTAGTTTGCGAAACAACAAACCCAACGAACACCCCCTTGCTGTTATAACCTTAACCCGAACCCACCCCTTTTGTTCATAACCAACCCAACGCGCCTGCTGTGGTGGTTAAACCACTAAACCAAACGCACCCTACCTGTGAACCTGCTAAACCACGCACCCCTTGGTAGTGATAAACCGCGAACCAAACGCACCCTACCTGGTGCTCGGGCAAACCCACACGCACCTTTTGTGCTTTCTCTAAACCGAACGCACCCATGCGTGAGGACAACCACACGCACCCTTTTAGGGTGGCTGTTAGACTCAAACCGAACCCACCCGTATGGCTGTCACAGCCAAACGCACCACATTCGGTGGCTGACCCGGACTCGAACGCACCCTTTGGTGGTGAAAACCCAGCGCACCCTCGTTGGTGTTAAACCACCTAGATCAACGCCCCCTTGTGGCTGTTTCTGTCAACCCACCACACACCCTTGAGGTTTTAACACCAAACCAACGCACCCGTTTGGTGCCGGTAAAAACCAAACGCACCCTTTTTGGGTGTTAACCCACAACCAGACACACCTTGTGGTTGATACACACCCGCACCCCGGCTGTGAAACCGTCAAACCCAAAGCACCTTTAGGTTGATTACACCCAAACGTACTCCGTCGGATATGATTTATTAACAAACAAAAGCAGCCGAGGGGTGTGTGCGTGGCTGTGGTGGTCGTGGGGATGGTGATGGTGGCTGTGGCTATGGGTGGTGACGGTGGGGGTGGTGTGGCGCGTGGTAGGAGAGTGAGGTAGGAGATCGGGTAGATCGGGTGATGAGAAGCATCTTTGGACTTGGCCGGAAAGTGGGGCGGAAAACTTTTCCGGTGGCAGGAGGTGGTGGCGGAGGTGATGGGAGGTTGCCGAAAAAAAAATAAGGAAGGAGAGTGTGTTATATGTTTGTGTGTGTGTTTAGTTTTATAGAAATGAATAAAATGATATATAATTTTTATATATAATAAAAATTATATTAAGAAATGATAATAACCAATAGTCTAGGGTCTATTTTGTAACTTGTTAATATAGTTTTGATAAAAAAAGTGGTTCGGGACTCGTTTGAGCGACTTAACGGATGATTCAAATCTCGAAACTTGCGTCATTGTTTTCCAAATCATTTTTCTGATAAAAATGAGTATTCACTTGATAATGTTTCATAAATATTTTCATAACATTTATAAAAATATTCGTTATTTATTTTGTGGACCGATTACGCCTTGTTGCAGAATAAGAATGGTTATTTCTAACTCGAATATTCGCGTTTTCAAAACGCTTTTAATTAAAATGATAAGTATTTGATTAAATATTTTTATTTAATATAACGTGTTAATTAAAGTCTATATTTAAATTATTTTTGTGTTTCTAAAAACTTTGCGGGAAGGGCATTTCAGGTCCACTTTCTGACTGTTTTAGGGTCTCGGTCAAACTAAAAGCTGTTAGAATGTCGTTTTTACATCAAATTGCATTAGAGTACGAATAATGAAACCATAAAACTACCTAGAATTACATTCAAGTTCCGTGCTTAGAATGATAGTTTTTGGATAACCTCAACATAGGATTAACATTATCTCCTTTAAAATATAATTTTTTTTATTCCGAAAAATTACCGGTTACGCGGTAATCGCTTTTATGTGAAAATAAAAGACCAAAAGTCAAAAGTCAAGTCAGACCCTAAAAGTCAAAGGGTAAAATCGTCATTCAAAATTTCAAAAATTCTCGGATGTTACAGTACCTACCCCTTAAAGAAATCTCGTCCCGAGATTAAATTCGTGTTATCCGATTGTGTCGTCTGGAAAGACTTAAGGTTTAATAAACTCGTTCTAAACAAGACGCTGATAACTTTATTCAGCAAAATTCGGTGTTTCTACACTTCTCAATCTACCAAAAATTTTGGCTAGGTTTGTCCAGGATATTTAATCCATCAAAATGGGTATCTCAAAATATATCATTACAGATCTTATGACTGGTATAACCGCGTTATAGGGAAAGTCTCATTATAGTGAAAACCTCAAGAAGAAGGTGTAGTCGCGTGAGTATGTTTGTATAAGTTTCTAAATGTCCGAGGACGGAGTCTCGTTTCTACTATCTGTAATGTTCGATGATTCACATCAACGTGGCTTATGTATGTAAGTACCCAACTTACTTGGCAGTACTAGGATGTATCGCGACCTAAGTCTTCCTACTAGTGGCCCGAAATGAATAGTCCAACTATCTGTTTCGTCGATAGGTGTTTATCTCGTTTAAGGGGAGTTGCATTACCTATTGGATAAAGTTGTATCAGTCGGGACCGCTCCAGGACCCAACAGCAGTGACCATAACGTCAATACTATAACAAATGGTGATGAGATGCCGAGAATGAGACAACCCATTCTCGAGAAAACAATATTCCAGAATAAAGTTTATCAAAATGGTGGTTGCTCGCGGAAGAGCTTATGCGATAGACGGCGGATTATGGTACTCAGTCGTTAGTTCGATGAATCAGGTCCATTAGCTCAAGTGTGCACAAGTCGGTTAGCTTCACAAACAGTTTACGATCGCAAGGATTTGCAATCGTAAAAGTAACAACTTACGAATGAGATAAGGTAGTTCCAAGTGAGGCCTTAAGATTCTGCTGAGTGGCAAGATACGATTGTGTCTCTAGACCCTTTTAACGGATTCTGATGATTATCAATTTCAGGTTCATACTCGTGTCATATCGGGATAAAATTAAGCCACTCATTTATAATTTCTATTTTTCATAAAGAAGCTTCCATTTTTATGTAAGTAAGAATTGATAAACTTGTGATTTATAATTTATTTATTTAACATAAGAGGGTCCACAATCATTTCAAATAAAATAAATTATTAATCATACTCTACCTAATAATTCCCGATGCAATACGCGTACCCACACAACTTTCAAGGTGATGGATGACATTACGATGCATGTGCTCTTATGAGTATGGGACGAGTGATTTAAAACTCGTCTTTGGAAGTTGGGACATAGAGTTCAAGATAATTAATGAGTACTCGGTTAGAGTAAATAAGGTAAAGATCTCTATGAACGAATCAGTATAGCGATTATCATATCAATCTTCCTATTACAAGTCCTCGCCCATACAAGACTTTGCAATACTTTTGATTCATACATAATCCCATGTAAACAGAACTGTGACGGGCTTTGTTAACATAGCAATTATCATATCAATCCTCATATTACAAGTACCGCCCATACGAAGACTTGTAATACTTGATTCATAATAATTCATGTAAAACTAACTGTGAGGGCTTTGTTTATCATAATCAATTATCATATCAATCCTCATATTACAAGTCCCGCCCATACAAGACTTGTAATAATTAGATTCATACATAATTCCATGTAAACAAAATTATGACGGTCTCCGTGTAATACAATATAGTATAAAGCTATGAAGAAAGATAATATCCTTAGAGACCATTGTTTAACTTACAATGTCTGAGAACGAAATGAGACCATTGTGCAACTCACAATGTCTAAGAAGTAAAATGAGGACCATGTTTAACTCAACAATGTCTGAGGTTAATGAGACTTTGTGCAACTCACAATGTCTTAAGAAATGATTTGGTATTTATATAAATAACTCTTATATAAATAAACGTGCGATATACGCAAAAGATGTAAGCATATATATTACATATATGTATGTCACGTAAGCACTTAATGCAACACGTAATGTAAGCACATAAGCAAGTAGCGTGTATGCACTTTGAAAATGTTTGATGTGATGCAATGTTTGTGAAAACTGTTTATAGTCTAGGGCTAAATATGCAATCTAGGTCTCTATAACCAGTGCTCTGTTACAAAAATCTGTAAACACCCTTAAAATATCTCAAACGCAGCGGAATACCACTTGGGGGTGCTACTTCATATTTACACAGCGCTAGATACAAGAGATACGAACCTCTAAAGTGTGTGTTTGTTAAAAACATCTCGTTGATTTTTGAATGCAAAATAATAGTTTGTCCCTTAATTGCATCACCATGAAAATTGAATTGTAAGGGACTCTTTGCAATCATAATAAATCCCTATGCATCTTAATTCACCTGAGAAAAAAAATGCTTAAATACGGTCAACACAAGTTGGTGAATTTCTTAAGGTTTATTATAAATTTATATTCCAGGACCGCATGACTTCCCGTGATAATGCAACAATATACATAACATTTCAAAATGTAATTATGTTTTTCTATGCCTCATGACAACGAAGCTTGACATTATTGAATACAATATTAAATATTGCCCGACATTGGCCCGTGTTGATGTTCAAATGTAACATCCAAAAAATCCGACCATGGATATTACGTTCGTTTCCAGTTGATAGCTTTGTCACCCGAACGGGTGGTCTATCCCAAATTAGATTATCTATAATCACTCGCACGCTCTTCCTAACTAGGAATATTTTAATTTTTAATAAAAATATTATCAACAGTTCTATGTTCTTGGGCATAGTGCGGTTTTCGCTAATTTGGCAAACATCGTAATCATGATATAAATGTAACACTTGCGTCCATTTGTAAAACAAAGCTGTTTTCTCACCACAAAACTTGTAAATCAATAATTGTATAAAACATGGGGCTATGCAACTACCTTGATCAAAGACCCACGATCAATAATCACGATAAATCACAACCCGAATTGCAACGATCTCGGCCACAGACCCTATAATTTATGTCGCTCTATTTATATACACGTATTAAATACGATCAACGATGCGTACATCGTAACGACGAAATCATACATATTTTAATATGTATACATATTCATATATATCTGGATGAGAAATAAAACATAAACTTCCACTTATGCGTCTATTTAAACCTTAACCCTTAGTATATTATATGAATATATACTATTTTCCGTCCAATCATAGCTTATCTCGAATATTTACCGAAAGTTACTATTTTTAGACCTTCCGTTTTTAGAACCGAACAATGGTCTTAAATATAATTAATTGTAATAATAGATTAACCGACCTTTAGTTTTGACCCGCTATGTCTTAATTTTAAAACTGACAATCCTCGCAGCATTAAAATGTCATTAGAAAACTTTTTTTCATTTCGTGTTGCGACGGTAAGCTTGAAACGGACTCGAAAGTGCTCAAATCCTTTAATTAATAAACCTGTCAGATTTAATATATATTAAAAATAACCTATTTTTCTTACTAAAGTGTATATTTCAATTTCACTCCAGTTTCTTCGTTATTGGGAGTTAAAAGTCCCGTTTTATATCAAAACGTCCGTAAAAATATAATTTGATATATTTTATAAACCAAAGTCTAACTTTTCAACATCTCGAACTCCGGATCCCATGTTCCGTTTTCTGCTCATAATTATCCGTTATAAAAACACGCCAAAGTCCGTTTTTAGCTCAAAACTCATCTAAAATACATTTAATATTGCTTATACATTAATATCAATCCCGTTTTAAATATTAATATCATATTTTACTTAGACGTCGCAAGTTTAAACAGATTTCATCACATATACATTAAATCGATAATAAATGAAACAATTAATATATTATGGTGTAAAACAAAACGCACCCTTTTGTGTCTGATTAACAAACCAAACATCCCATTTCCGTGACACACACAAACCAAACGCACCCTTGTGCGTGGCTGTTAAGCCAAACGCACCCTAATTTGGTAAACCCAAATCCAAACGCCCTTTTTGTGTTTCTATACAACCAAACGCGCCATAGTTGTTTTTCTATAAAACCAATCGCACCCTTGGTGCTTAATGTCAAACCAAACGCACCCGCTGTGTGGCTTTTATAACCGAACCAAACGCACCCTAATCTTGTTAATAACCAAAAACAAACACCCCTAGCTGCTGTCCATTAAACCAAACTCACGTTTATTATTTATAAAGCTTGAAATATAATTATGAGTCCATTTTTGTAAACCAAACTCATCCTATGTTGTTCCGTTAACCCAAACGCGCCTATTTCTGCTAAACCAACCAAACGGATCCCCTTTTGTTGTCTTCTCTAAACCAAACGCACCCCTTGGTGTAAATCTGCCCAACCAAACGCACCCTAACCGGTTTCCTGTTCAAACCAAACACACCCTTTGTTGTCCTCTCTTACCCCAAACCAGACCCTTTGTTGTCCTCTCTTACCCTAAACGCACCCTTATTTATTTTCCGTTAAACCAAACGCACCCTAATCGTAATTCTGTTATGCCAAACGCACCCTATTCAATGTTAATAACCAAAACCAAACACCCCTAGCTGTTGTCACTATCCCAAACGCACCCTAAGTTGTTGTAAACAGCCAAGCGCACCCTAATGCAAGCCAAACGCAGCCTAGCTGCTGAATCTATATCCAAACGCACCCTTGTCGGTTGAAACTACAAACCCAACGCACCCTAGTCGGCTAAAACCACAAACCCAACGCACCCTAGTCGGGTTCAAAACCCAACGCACCCTAGTGCAAATCCAACCCGACGTACCCCCTATGGCGGTGGTGACTGCCAAATGCACCCTCGCAGTGGTGGCAGCTAACCAACCGCCCCCTTGGGGTGGTATTAAAATCAACCAAATGCACCCTTTATGGGTGATAATAAAACCAACGCACCCTCCTCGATGCTTATAAAACCACACGCACCCATAGTGGTGCTGCTGTGGTGTTGGTGTTGTGGATGGGGGTGGCGGGTAGCGGGCCGTGGTGATGATGGGGAGGTGAGAAGAAGTGTTGACGAAGGAAAGGGGGTGGTGATAGGCAAGCGTGGGTGGGTGGCTGTCGTAGAGGTGGCCTTGTTTGTCGGTGGTGATCGGCGCTGAGACAAACCGGTAGGGGGGGGAAAGGCGAGTGAAGGCGAGTGAGTATGATGAACGGGTAGATCGGGCGAAGAGAAGCACTTTTGGTTTTGGCCGGAACGCTCGCCGAAAAACTTTTCCGGCGGCGGCGACATGGTGGCCGGCGGCGGCTGGCCGGAAGGGAGCGGCAGCCGGAATTTGGAGAGGGAGAGAGCATGTGATGTATGTGTGTGTTAATTTAAATAAAAATGAAATGAAAAGTATAAAAAAATTTATTTATATTAACACTTTATAATGAATGTGGCAAGATAAAATAGATAAGGGGCCATTGTGAAAATATCAATTGTAATTTTTGTTAATTATCGGTTTCGGAGGGTCCCGTTTGAACTAGTTAAACGTCCGTTCTGAGTCACCGAAACTTAATTACGCCATTGTTTTTCGAATTATTTTTCCAATAAAAATGAGTATTTACATGACTTTATTTCATAATTGTTTCATAACATTTATTTAAAATGTTTATTACTTATTTGTGTATCACCGATAAACTTTATTCGTAAAATGAATTGTAACCCGAATAATTATGTTTTTAACAAACGTTTTCGAATATCATGATAAATAATTTATCAAATATTTTTATTTAATAAAAGTGATAATTAAAGATGATTTATCATTTTGAGTCGGCACGCGTTTGTATGCGCTTTTCCAAACTTTGCGAGGGTATTTCTGTCACCTTCCTTACTGTTTTCGGGGCTCGGTCAAACTAAAAAGTTGCCAAGGGGCGTAAGCGTTTTACATCAAATTGCTTTAGAGCCCGAGTTGTGAAAATGCGATTTAGTGGTTCGTTTTCAATATGTCAACTTATAAATAACCTATATCTTTTTCGTTTTCAAGCCAAATAAATTAAAAATAACTTCCACTTGGAAAATATAATAATAAATATGATTTATTATTTGAAATATGTTCCGAAAATTTTACCGGTCACGAGGTAATTGTTTTTACGAGACAATAAAAGACCAAAAGTCAAGAAGTCAAGTCAAACCCTAAAAGCCAAAGGGTAAAATCGTCATTCAAAATTTTGAAAATTCTCGGATGTTACATTAATCGATGTACACGGCGAAGAGTTAACTCTTCAAGTCAATGATGAAGACATAACATTTAATGTCGGACACACTTCAAGATACTCCTATAAATATGATGATGAATCGGTTAATCGAATCGATTTCATAGACGTTACATGTAAGGAGTTTGCTCAAGAGTTGCTCGGATTTTCGGATAGTTCTAAGAGTGGCAATCCTACTCCGTCTTCAGATCCTATCATTACTACCTCTTCCCCCTCTCTCACTCCTTTTGAGGGAGGTGACTTCATTTTGGAAGAGATCGAGGCTTGTCTTACAAGTGATTCAATTCCACCAGGAATTGATGATGACGACTTTGATCCGGAGGGAGACATTCTTTTACTAGAAAAGTTATTAAATGATGATCCATCATCTCCTCTCCCTCCGAAAGAACTTAATTTTGAGAAACTTAAAATAATAAAATCTTCTGTTGATGATCCTCCGGAGCTTGAGCTCAAGGACCTACCTTCTCATCTTGAGTATGCATTTTTGGAGGGAACTAATAAATTACCCGTCATAATTGATAAAAACATAAAAGTTGAGGAGAAGGCCCTCCTTCTAAAGGTTCTAAAGTCATACAAGCGTGCCATCGCTTGGAAAATCTCCGACATTAAGGGCATTGACCCTGAATTTTATACTCATATAATATTAATGGATGATGACTTTAAACCGGCAGTCCAACATCAAAGAAGGGTGAACCCAAAAATTCATGAGGTGATCAAAAAGAAAGTTATCAAACTCCTTGATGCTGGATTGATTTACCCTATCTTTGATAGTCCGTGGGTAAGCCCCGTTCATTGTGTGCCCAAAAAGGGAGGTATGACCGTTGTAACGAATGAAGATAATGAGTTGATTCCTACAAGGCTAGTCACCGGATGGCGTGTTTGTATTGATTACCGGAAGCTTAATGATGCTACTCGTAAAGACCATTTCCTGTTGCCTTTCATGGACCAGATGCTTGAACGTTTAGCAGGGAACGAATACTATTGTTTTTTAGATGGATTTTTCCAGATACTTTCAGATTCCTATTGATCTGCAAGACCAAGAGAAGACCACCTTCACTTGCCTTTATGGGACGTTTGCCTACCGACGTATGCCTTTCGGCTTATGTAATGCTCCGGGCACGTTCGAAAGGTGCATGATGGCTATTTTCCACCACATGATCGAGGAAATAATGGAGGTCTTCATGGATGATTTTTCGGTCTTCGGGGATTCCTTCTCATCTTGCCTCTCCCATTTAGACAAAATGCTTAAACGGTGCAGAGACACCAACCTAGTTCTAAATTGGGAGAAGTGCCATTTCATGGTCAAAGAGGGCATTGTCCTCGGCCATAAGATCTCTAAATCTGGGGATAGAGGGTAGAATAAAGCTAAAGTTGAAAATGTAATAGCAAAGCTACCTCATCCCACTTCCGTTAAAGGCGTTCGAAGTTTTTTAGGCCACGCCGGGTTCTATCGTCGATTTATTCAAGATTTCTCTAAAATCACCCGGCCAATGACCCATCTTCTAGAAAAAGACACCCCGTTCATCTTTTCGAAAATGTATATGACCGTTTGAAATTTTTTTAGGAAGAACTAAACAGAAGCTTCCGACTTTTAGTTTGCCCCTGATTGGAAACCTACCGTTTCGAAGATTATGTTAATGCTATGATTTTGCGGTAGGTGCAATCCTGGGGCAACGTAAGACTAAACATTTTCACCCTATACACTATGCAATCAAGACTATGAACCGATGCCTCCAATGCTCATTCCACTACGAAACTGAGAAAGAATTATTAGTCGTGGTGTATGCTTTCGAGAAATTCTAGTCCTATTTAGTCTTGTCAAAAACCATATGTTAATACAGGAATGGACCACTCGGCTCATTAAATATCTTCTTTCTAAGCAGATGCTAACCGAGATTGCCCGTGGATCTCCTACTACCACAGAATTTGATGTCATTATTTGTGATAAAAAAAGGAGCGGAGAATCTCGCGGCCGACCACTTATCGAGATTAGAAAATCCTCATCAAGGTGATCTCGAGAACAAGGAAATTACCGAAACATTTCCTCTCGAGACTCTTGGTATGGTTACCTTTCGTGGTGATTCTAGTACCCCATGGTTTGCCGACATTGCAAACTACCATGCGGGGAATTTTATTGTGAAAAGGATGTCGTCCCAACAAAAGAAAAAATTCATTAAGGATGTAAAGCATTACTTTTGGGACGACCCCTACTTGTTTAGAATTGGTGCGGATCAAGTGATTAGACGATGTGTTTACGGCCAAGAAGCCATTGATATCCTCACGTCTTGCCATAATGGACCCACCGGGGGATATCATGGTGCCAACTACACTGCTAAAAAAGTCTTTGATTCCGGATTTTATAGGCTGACTATTTACCGAGATGCCCATGACTTGGTCACACGGTGTGACGCTTGTCAACGTCAAGGCAAAATCTCGCAAAAAGATGAAATGCCCCAAAATGCAATTCAAGTATGCGAGATCTTTGATGTATGGGGCATCGACTTCATGGGGCCATTCCCGTCTTCTCGAGGGAATAAGTACATTCTTGTGGCCGTTGACTACTTGTCTAAATGGGTTGAAGTAAAAGCACTCCCCACTAACGATGTCTGAGTTGTCATAAAAATTTTAAAATCTCTCTTCGCCCGATTTGGAACTCCTCGTGCTATTATTAGTGATCGCGGTACTCACTTTTGCAATGACCAATTTGCAAAGGTCATGCTTAAGTATGGAGTTACACACCGTCTTTCTACCGCGTATCATCCACAAACAAGTGGACAAGTGGAGGTTTCAAATCGCGGTTTGAAACGTATCTTGGAAAGGACCGTAGGCAAACCGTGCTTCTTGGTCCGATAAGTTGGAAGATGCATTATGGGCCTTTCGTACCGCGTTTAAGACACCCATCGGGTGTACCCCTTATAAGCTTGTGTACGGAAAGGCTTGTCATCTCCCTACCGAACTTGAACACAAGGCCTATTGGGCCTTGAAGCATTGCAATTTCGACCTTAAGACCGCGGGTGATCACCGGAAAGTAAATGAAATGAACTTAATGAACTTCGTGATCAAGCTTACGAGAACTCTTTAATTTACAAAGAGAAAACGAAGAAGATTCACGACTCCAAAATCAAGAACCGCGTCTTTAACGTTGGTGATCGAGTCTTTCTCTTTAATTCTAGATTAAAGATTTTCTCGGGCAAGCTTAAAACCCGTTGGACCGGACTGTTCACCGTCACCCAAGTTTTCCCTTATGGTACCGTTGAATTATCTTCAACCAACGGACCTAACTTCAAGGTGAAATGGTCATGACTAAAACATACTCTTTGAGGGAGAATACCTCCTCCATGGTTGTTTCCGAATCTCCACAATAACTTCTCTATGGAAATTAAATTCGGGGTCGAGTCAAGCTCGTGACTTGGTTAACAAAAACAAAGCGCTTCTCGGGAGGCAACTCATGTTTCTATCTTTTTTCTATTTTCTAATAGGTGTAACGTGAGGGGGCTCGCCTCTTCCAATCTTGTGTTTTTGTTGTCTTTGATGATTGTCAGGATTACCCATATTATGAAGACTCTCTTGCTCGTGCTTTTGTCCAACGCTCACTCGATCTTCATGCCTTTGCATGCTTATTTTGGGAATCCAATATCCTTGATCTTATTGACTAAAGTTTAATCTTTGGCATAATTAATAAACGGCTTTAGGTTTACGTGAGATTCCCTTTTATATTAGGAATATACATTGAAATTAGTATGAGGGGGGTGGCAACCCCTACAATGAGGACAATGTATCGTTCTAGTATAAGGGGGAATCTATCGATTTGATCCCACTTGCATTTGTCTATGTCTTTCACGTAACTCCGTTTTACCAAGAAAATACAAAAAAAGTGATTTTATGCCAAAATTAAAAAAAAATTACAAAAATAAAATAAGTGTTTATCACAAATGTTGACTTTCCGCTGGTGAGAATAAGAATAATTTTTAACTTGACCGAGCATGTTGAGCTCTATCTTACTCCCTTAACCTTTATAAATGTAGAAGCTTTTGCTAGTCTTTTATACACGAAGCTTTAAAATGCAAATTCTAGCTCAAAAGGCCAAGATTTTGCAAGTTTCCATAAATGACTTTAAATATACAACGCTTACTTTTATTTGGCTAAGCATTAGCGGTATCTTTTTATTTAAAAGGTGTTCTAATTTCAAAGAACGTAGAAATGATAGAGTTAAATATAAGTTGGAATGCTAAGCAAGGATTAGTTGGAAATCTTAAAAGCTCATGAGTGTAATTTGTGGCTTTTTCTCCAGTTAGCTTCTATAAAATGATAATATACGTTTCTTTTTGAAAGACAAGATAGAGTTTTATCACTCTTAAAAGTCCGTTAAGATCAACATTTTTAGAGTAAAAAGCTTTATCGATGAATTGATAAATAAGAGTTTTTGATCAAAAATATGTTTTAATTTTCTAAAAAGAAATTTTCCCTTTATACGGTGTAAATATAAATGTTGCAAAAAAAAATTAAAAAAAATGAAAATGATGTGAAAAATATAATAATGTTGCTTAATAAATAAAGGGAAAATGTCTTTTTCTAAAATTTAAACATTCCTTTGAACTTAAACTTGTTAATCCCTACAAAACTTTGAAACCGGACGTTTGTTAATTTTGATCAGTATTCTCTGTATGGTGTCAAAAGCCTGGTCACTTGACCAATGAGGTCGGGAGGTTCCGAGAAGAAATTCACTCTAAAGGAATTAACTTACCTACAATGTCTTAATTTTGGAGGAATTAACTTGCTTTGAGTTATAAACTTACTAAGTTTTATGGAAATTTTTTAGTAAAGGGTTCAAAAGTCGGAGAGTCTCGACAAATTATTCTCTAAGGGGTGTCAAAAGTCCAGTCACTTAGCCGACGAGGTTGGGATGTGCTGAGAAGAAATGTTGCTACATGGGACAATCTCACATTTGAATTCATCAAACCTTAGTTGAAAAGAACATGGAAAACCGAAGCCGAAGGCATATGCGTCTTAGTGGGCCAACCCAACCCAAGTTAATGGGCCAAGTCAACCCATTATGCCATTTATACAAATGCTTTAAACAATAAAAAGCCCAAAACCTTTTTAATCCTTGAACCGGCCCAAAAACAAACCACTAGCCAAATAACACTTAACTATAAACCCACTACATCACAAGTCCCTGGACTCTACACGTTTTAGTCCTTAGGGATAACACGTTAGTCCCCTACGATAGCACTTAGTCCCCAAGACCTTAACGCGTTAACTTTATAAATTTGAAAATATAATTAATGTTCTAAAAAAAAGGTGCGAAGGCCCAAAACAGGGTAAAACCTACCTCTCGTGGTGCGACTTATTCACAACTCACTCTCACACCAATCCTGACACCTTAGTGCCACGTTGGCACTCTCAAGGCTTCCTTATTGGATATGAAGACGCGTAACTATTATGGGAAAGTCAAAACACTCAACAATCAAGTTTAATGGAGATTATTGCTTGCCATAAACGAATATGGAATGATATTGAATGATTGGTGGCAGTCTTATCTCACAAGAAGCACCACACAACATTCCCCTATAAATAGGGGAAGAATTCACTCGAAAAAGAATCATCTTTTTACAACTTCTTTCTAGCATTTTTATTTACTGCATTGTATTCTTTAAGTGTGTCAAGCTTTTTTACCTAAGTTGTTTACTTTCCATTTGCTTGCTTACTCAAGTTATTCAATAAAAAACAAGTTTCCATTTTTAGTTTTTAAGCTTATTACCGTTCAGCTTATTAAAGTGCTTATTTTCTGCTTATTATTACCTTTATATGCTTATTAATGTTGCTTATTGTTTAATTGTGCTTTTTCATGACTTAGATCTCCTTTGTCCTTGTTTTTTGATCAAATATGTCTTAATAAGGCCAAAAATTGCTTATTCTTATTGCTTATTATCAAGTGCTTATCATTAGTTTAAATTTGCTTATTAAGTCTTAACATACTTAGTTAAACATCTGTTTTCAAGAATTTTTAGCTTAAAAAGTCTTAATCAAGTTTAAATTGGCAAATCTGAGTTTTAAAGGGGTGTTTGGGGCAGCAACACTAACCTTGGTTAGTGCTGTTTGACCTATCTTTGGTCAATAAGCCAACTTTGTTAAGCTTTTCAAGTGTCTATTAATCTGGTTTCATAAGGTTTTAAGGTTTAAAAATCTGTTTCAAGGTTTTGAGAAATCAAAATTTGAATATGTCATATTCTTGGATCATGATGTCTTGATGTTTTTGAATGTTGTTTATAGTTCACTTTATTCTCTTAATGCATTAGATCAAGTTTGAAAAGGTTTGCAGTTGTCACTTAAGTTTTGGTCATAATTCTGGCATAAAAAAAATACACAAGTCTCAAGTCTTAAAAAAATCTAAATTCTAATTTTCAATCTCACTTTTAGGGTAGTTTAAATCTGTTTTAGGTTTTGAAATTCATAGCATAAGTAGCTTATACATTAAGCTCCATCTGTTTTCTAGTTTTGAAGTTTCATAAGCTCATTTTCCTAGCTTATTATAGGGCTGCAATTTAGTTTATTTTAAAAGTTTAAAACCAAAAAAAAAACATGAAATTTGTCTGAATCAGCTTATTCGGATAACTGTTTCATAGCTTATAAGTGTCTCAAAATGCTTAACTCTTGTTTTTCTAACTAGCTTATAGTACTAGCTAAATCTGTTTTGAGTTTTCAAAGTCTAGCCTATTAGTTTAGTGGCTTATTATTGAGCTTATAACATGCCTTTAAGTCATTTTCCTTGCATTTTCTCAAAATCTGTTTAAGTGCTTATTAGATCTTTGGCTTTTAGGAAGTGCTTATTTTGGGTTTAGACTTGCTTATTGAGTACGATTAAAGGTTTTAGTTGCTTATTTCAATCTCAGGTATAGCTTATAAAAGCTTTTAGCAAAAATTAGTTAAGTATAAAGCTTAAAGTTTTTTTAGTAATCTGTCACTTTAAGTAGCTTTTTCTGGTTCTTTTAGTTTATGACAAAAGTTTATTTATTAAGTTGCTTATTTGGCTTTTTAGTTTCGCTTTTTAAAAGAAAAATTTCAAAAATAAAAAAAATAAGTAAAAAGGTAAGGTCCTTGGACTTCGAACCTGCGACCTCCACCCTCAACAGCACACACTATTTAACTCTGCGCCCTTAGGGATCTTTTTCATACATCCTTGCATTCATTTAATATTTAACCTCATTTTAGTTTTAGCTTATTAGGCTTATTAGCTTTTTAACTGCTTATTTCTCCAGCCAAATTTCAAGTTTTCAATTTTCATAGAATCTTAATAGTTTAAAGTATTTTTCCTAATTTTTATAGAATTTTAATAATTAGTTTACTATTTTTATATCTTTATTTTACAATAAATTGTTTTTAATTCATAGGAAAATTAATTTAAAAGTAAAAAACTATTTTTTTTATATATTTTATTAATTATTTAGGTCCTTTAAAAAATTAAAATTTGCATTTCTAAGTTTAAATTTTGAAGATTTTAGGTTGTTAGGTTCCGTTTTAGAATTCCGTAAAAAGTTTTTCTAGTGCTTAGATTTGTAATTGTTTTAATTGTTGTTTTGTCTTTGTTTGGTATTTGAATTTCATTGTAGGATAATTAGAATCCAAAACCAAAATCTTCATCTATTTAAATACGATCACAAATCTCAACACGAAGTTCAATTCACACCTTGTTGGAATAAAAACGACCCGGGAAACGACTAGAAGGGGTCACTTTCGAAATCGATACTTCCAGAATTATATTTTATTTGTGAATTGGTTTATTGCTCTTGTTAAAAGTGATTTACTTATATATACATATAATATATATATTATATATAATATATATATATATATATATACTTATATATTACACACTCACACTCACACCCACACACACACACATATATATATATATATATATATACATATAAATATACATATATATATATATATATATACATATAGATATATATATATATATACATATAGATATATATATATATATATATACATATATATATATATATATGTAAATATTGATATTATATAGACTATATAATATATATATATATATACATGTACACACACATATATATATATATATATATATATATATTTATATATCTATTATATATATGTATATTATATATATGTATATATATATATGTTATATAATATATGTTACTATATATATGTATAATTATATGTGTTATTTATATATATATATATATGTATGTATGTATATGTGTATGTATATATATACATATGTATGTATATGTGTATGTATACTATTGACTCGATCAAGGGGTTGTGGCTCTTGATAATGCGACGTAGAGCTTGCCATGACCAAAAATTAGCTGGGGAAGATAGACGCTGATTTTGTTCAGAGATTGCCCTTGGCTTTTATTGATTGTCATGGCGTAACAGAGTTTTATGGGAAACTGTCTTCGTTTGAAAACAAAAGGGAGATTGGGATCACTGTGGATGAGTGAAATTCGGTGGATAAATACTTTCTCCTCTACTCTTGTTCCCGTTATAATCTGCACTTCGATTAGTTTTGTCATCAGTTGCCTAACTATCATCCTTGTACCATTACATATCCCCCCAACGAGGTTTACATTCCTTAGAAACATGACCGGTGCGCCAACTTTAAGCTCAAGGTGATGTGGAGGAAATCCTGGTAACTTAAGAGTGTTTAGATGTTCTACTGCCAATACAATCTTTCCTTACGAACAAAGACCACTAATGATGGTTTTCCAGAGGAATGTTTTACCCGTTCCACCATGGCCGTAGACAAAAAATAAGTTCCTGCCGACTATTTTCATCAGCATTTATAATAAGATCATCAATTGCTTTTTGGTCAGCGTTTAGTCTTGGAACAGAGTCATTCTTTAATTGAATCAACTCTTCCCGATTATAGTTTCTATCTTCCATGAGGAGTCTGTTAGCTAGCCGCTCTAATAGATCTGAAGGAGGTGGTGGGAGACTAAAGCTTTGCAGCGAGTTACCACAGTTGTTTAGAATAATCTCTAATTCATAGAGTGTATATCCTTGCAGTGAGTCGGTATTAAGATGATAGTTAGGAATCTACACTTTTTCTGACACTTTCTTTGGTATATCTTGACTCATCTGTTCCCAATACTTTGTTCAAAGTTTAGATGGATTTGCGACATCACAATGGAGTAGTATGTGAGAAAATACAAATCTTAGCTGCTCAGAAGTTGCAGACACACATGCCTCCTTAAGTGCAGTTTCCCATTCTCTGTCATCGCCTAGTAGACCCAACGCTTCACACGCAACTCTATAAGTCAGATAAAAAAACATCGATAATAGTTTATACTTCTAATAAATTGATGTGAGGGTCGTAATGACTTTAACAAGAAGTTTTACAACTCCCTAGGCAGAGTACCTAACCGTTGTAGTAGTAATATAGGCAAGACTCGGGGGATTGTTATCATTCTCTAGGGGAATAGGTTGGGAAGGCTTGATCACGATCTAACAGAATTCTAGAGGTTAAGAGAAGATTATTTTTGTGTTTTTATATTTATAGGAAAGCAGGTAAATCTATGGTTTGAGAGGTAGGTTTAATAGACTAATAACTAAACTAACTAATAAACTAATCGACTGGTGATAACTTTATGATAATTGAATGTATTTACTTAATCATGCATTACTTATCAGATTGCTTTTCCTAATCTTGTTGCCTTGTCACACTTGTGATGATATGTGTAAGTCTTTTCCTAGGGTCATGAACGGAATTACACGAACCCGCCTTCTATTTATATTCCGGTAGGCTAAACGCGCATGCTAAGGTAGTATGAAGGACAATACAAGGCCCTAAAATACATTAAATGCATGTGACTAACTTTAAGAGGGACCAACCATAAAAGGGGCAAAGGTAGTATGAAGACTGTTTACCGATGGTATTCCTTTCTACGACTTGTGTTTCCCTTGACGTGTCTACAACTCGATACAAACAAAAAGCTGGTTTTCTAGAACCTAACGCGCACAATCATCAATCAAGAAGCAACAGTAAAAGGATCTACAATCCGACTTTTCATGCAATCATAAGCAAATACAAAGGAGGGTTTAGCCTCGCATGTTATAAAGAAAGCAAGGAGATAAATCAATCACACAACACATAGACATATTGAATGATTAATGATAAATAACCTTACTTGAATTAAAACATGGATTTAAGGTAGTTCAATTGGGTTTTAAGGCCCTAAAAACAACCTATGAAGCTGCTATAAGATCTAGGGTTCGTCTCCCAAAAGTTATACAAAGTTACACACTTGAAACCCTTAAATTGGTTTAGTATATATAGAGATATCGCTGCGACGCCGCCGCGTTGTAATCCTGATGCCGTCGCTATGTGGATGATTCTAGATCCTCATTGAGTCAATTACGTCCTGACGCCGTCACTAAATCTCTGACGCCATCACTAGATGGATCACGACGGCGTCGCTTTATGCCTGCGACGCTGTCTCTACGTTCTGTAAGCAATACTTCTTCAAGGTTTTGGTGTAGGTTCGTAATCTCGTCCGTATCTTCTCCAAATGAGCCCAAGTCACATGTATTCCCTCCAAATGCCATCCAAGTGCTAAAAAGCTAAAAACAAATGATTAAGCACATAATCTGGGCATATTTGCATGATTTAGGGGGTTAAATGACCCTAAAATAGTGTATAAAATGACACCTCATCAACAAATTTTCAATCAAGTTATAGAAAATAGTTATAAAGTGTGAAACTTCATCTTTTGATTTAATCAAATATAACCAAACAACTCTTGTGTAGTCATCCACAACAGTCAAAAAATATCTAAACCCTTCAGAACTAGTAACCTTATAAGGCCCCCATAAGTCCAAATGTACAAGATCACCCAATGAACTATATACATGATCACTTAAAGGAAATGGTTCCCTAGTCTGTTTGGCTCTTTGACAAACTTCACAACATAAGTTTTTATCATTATAAATTTGCAAAGATTTTTTTAAAACATTAAGAACAAGATCTGCAGGATGACCAAGCCTGTAGTGCCAGTCATGCTGAGACAAATAACACATACTCTTAAAAGTACTGTGATTACTTTTAAGACCTTGGTCATTATAATAGTATAACCTCTCACACTGACTACCAGTCCTCAGAACACTTCTTAGACTCAAATCCTGCCATATTGGCCTGCACATTCTTTCCATTCTTATTGTCTTTGATGAGAGAGATAAGAGTAGCCATTTATTCATTTGTAAACCTAGAAGATGAACTAGACCCAACAGAATTATTATTAGAAACATTTTCCCTTTAAAAGACTGATTAGACTTCTTCTTTCCAAAATCAACAGGATAACCAATGATTTTAAAACATCTATCAACAGTATGGCCATTAAAGCCACAATCACAAACTAATCCAGAACCCCCACCTTGCCTATTATTATTCATGTTATTTGGCCTAGGTCCATTATTCAAATTCTGAGTATTTCTTTGAAAATTATTTCTGTTAGGCACATTAGATACAAAAGCAGAAGCCTGATTCCTCTGAGAGGAACCAACAATACTACCAGCAGCAACTCTATGAGATTCCTTACTAGAAATGGTAGCATGTGCACTTCTAACATTAGGTAAAACCTCTCTAGATAGAATAGAGCTTCTAATTTACATATAAGAATCATCTAATCCCATAAAAAATTACATTAACGACATTAACTGATTATGTTTCTTAAAACATTCAGAAGCATTGCAAACACATTTAGGTAATTCAATCATAGCATCAAATTGTTTCCACAAAGCATTCAACTTATGATAATAATCAACAATAGAAGAACCATTTTTCTTAAGGTATTAAGCTGATGATGCAAACCAAACATTACTGACCCATCAACTTTATCATAAGTTTCCTTTAATTCTTCCCAAACATGTTTAGCTCTTTTAGAAAAAACTTTGATCCAAAAAAAGTTCCTATGATATTGAATTCAATATCCAACCCAAAACAATAGCATTAACCCGATCCCATTGTCTACCAAGCACTATGTGGAAACTAGAAGGGGGGTTGAATAGCTTTTACTGTTTTAAAATTAAAACTTAGATTGTCGACTTATGTGAATTCAAGAGATATACACAAGTGTATATGATAGTGATGCAATAAGTAAATAAACAATCTACGAAATATAAGCAAGTAAAGATAAGAAAGATCAAACCGATGACACAATGATTTATAGTGGTTCGGCTACGAAGATCCTCTTCGCCCTACTCCACTCCCTAAGTACCCAACTTGAGAGTTATCTTCACTATGTCAACAAGCTCCCTTTAGGCGGAGAAAACCGTACACGTCGCTTACACTTTTTCCGGTACTAAGCTAAATACCGAGTTCTACTTCGAGATAGAACCAATCTAACACACTATGTATTTTGAGGCCTAAATACTAACCTATCATACACATATGATACACACAACACACAACACAAGATATACAAGATGAATGATTATCACAAACGTGATGACACAACTAAACTATTAACACTTGAAGCTTGACGTCTTCTTGAGTGTTCTTCACTAAAGAGTGGAATGAGTTGATCACTTGTAATGGATTATGTAACAAGTATAATGATCAAAGAATATATAAAAGATAAAATATATGTGAGAAAAATATTTGTCAAGAGTTGTATAAAATGAAAGAATGAGGTTGGTATTTATAGGCAACCTTTTGAAATTCAAATCTGTCCCAGGGGAACAAGACGTGCGACCCACGGATCCCCCATCTCCTGGATCCGTCCAGTGTTTTTGGTGGATCCGTGGGTGGAGCTGGGACAAAATTTGTCATTTTGTGATTAACCCCAAATCTATACAAAATATTGTTTTGTACTTATTAAAACTAGTTTAATGGATTCTTCTAGAAGAAAATATTTCTTATCACCAATAAGGAAAGATTTTCTAGATTTGGAAAGATTTGGAAAGATTGTTTCCACTTATGGTTAATCTTATTTTGTCTTACATGATTAATATAACTAGCTTATAATTAATCATGTGTTAGCTTAAATCATTTGATTAGAAAAGATTTATGCAAATGATAATATTTTTCTTTGATCATTAACTATGTTTAATAATGTCATATTCATACCTTAAGTGATTTGTCGGCGTCAAGTAAACTTTCGACTAAATAACTTGTTTACGTAAACTTTTACGTAGTATGACATTATATTTGTTATTATCAAAACATGAAGATCATTAAATATAAATATCGTTTTTGCGCGAATATTTGTATTAACAATCTCCCTCTTTTTGATGATGACAAAATATAAACTGTTGGGATTCTTGATTTGATAAGACAAAATAAATAAAAGAATGAAACAAAAGGATCAGAATCGTCATTAAAGAATTCTACAAGCTGATGGAGAATTATGGAAGATTTAGTCAAAGATATCAAATGATGCAGATTCTGGAAGATCTCCTTAAGAAGATATAGATAACAAAAGATATTTCTTAATGTTTAAAAGATTTACTTGTTTATATCTTTATGTTAACTTCCTTTGTAAGCCATAATCTCTCTATATAAAGAGATCACAGACACATAGTTTTAATGTACACAACAGAAAAACATGTGTGTGTATCCCAAGGGAAAATGTAGACGTCTAGTTTGTGTGATGTAGCCTCAAGGATCTTATGATTCCTGTTACAGTTTATTGATGTAACTGTTCTACTATTGATCAAAGTAGAATTGGGTCTTGGAGTGAATGATAATGAAGAAAAACATTGTTGATGATAACATTGTTATTATGTTTAATTCCGCTGTGCATATATGTTGTTATCAATGTTATTATTTATCCTAGATTAGATCTAAACAATCTGAGCTTACAACGATTCTTTAGTTTTCACAATTCGTATCAGAGCCTCGTGGCTCTTGATCTAGGATCTACAAGGTGTGTTTGATGTCGAGTTTATAAAGAAAAGAAGGTTTAAGTTTTCTGTTTTGGATGCTAGTCATATTTGTCAACATTAGGGTTTATCAAACCTTAATTATAATCAAAGCAGAAACATGTTATCATGTGTGAATGACATCAAGGAGGAGCAGCAAGTGTTTCGTGATTCGATATCAAGGTTGTAATGTTTACGGAATGTTTTAACTGCCAAGTAAACAAGAGAACAATAGTAAGTTGTTAGTACTGCTCGTTTATATTTAAGTACTGCCACAAATAAAGTTAATACTGTTTGTGTTTATTAATGTTGTCAAGTTTATTCGGTTAGTACTGCCACATGTTTCATTACTACTGATCGTTCAAGGAGAGTTAATGCTGCTAATCTATTTTAGTGCTGCTCGAACTGTTTATGCTGCCAGTTTGTATGATAGTGCTGCTTCCATGAGTTAATACTGCCAAGGAGAATTAGTACTATTCTATTGTATTAATAGTGTCATAACAAGTTTGTTTGTGCTGCTTGGATACAAGAATGAGTTAGTACTGCTTGGTATCAAAGGGTTAGTTTACTACTGTCAAGTATTACTTACAACTGCCAAGGTAAACTTAATGCTGCTACTTGATTTTTAGTACTGCTAGTATTGGGCTCAAAAGAAATTTTAGTACTGTTCAAATATTATTAGTGCTGCCAGTTTACTACTACTTTGTGCTGCTCATTTAAGGGGAAGTTTTAGTATTCTTGGATTCAAAGGCATGATTAATACTAGCATGTTATGATTTGATACAACAAGAAGAAGTTTCAAATGTGATTAATACTGTTGTATTAATACTGGTGGTTAGAAATTTATATTGCCAGTTAAGTGTTTTCTGCTAGCTATGAAAGTTTGTACTGCCAGCTTTATCCGATATCAGATGACACACACTTGATGGATCTCAGACAGAACAAAAAACCAAGCTTGTTTGATTTTGGTTTTTATACTTTGGTTTTCTGATTGGAATATGTTTATGGTTTTATATGTTCTTAAAAGTTTAAAGGCTCATAATTATTAGTATAATTGGTTATGAAGATGATTAATTATCGCTTATTTGGAGTTGAAGTAGAGTTTCACAGGTTTGTGTTCTTATCATATCTCAAATGGCTTGCAACATTTAGAGGTAACTTGTTTGTGTTTTCAACGTTGTGACGAAGACTTGTCAAAATCTAGCAAAGGTGTGTGATCTAACTTATGGTGCTCAATGCTCACATTTGCTATCACTTTGGTTATGTGTCTCATAAAAGATGCGGATTTTGTCAAGAGGTTGCTATCTACTTATATTTCACAGATTTATTTATGAGTTTAGAGTCACGTGGATAGTACAAGACAGAAAACACAAGTTTGGGTTATTCTACTTCAGTATCAAGTTCGTTATACTTAGTTTTCTTCATCAGTGATCATTACATAGAGCCTACAGAATTGAAGATTCAAGAAATGGTTAACATATGGGTTTCAGGGGAAGCTTAATGTTAAAATGTTTAACCATTTACATGCATAATTGAGGTGAAGGTTCTTACTACTGCTAATCATTATTACTACTACTAGTGTGAGTTTCTATTACTCAAGTTCATTATTCTTATTGTGCTTAATGGTGAGTAATTTGAGGAATTAGAAGGCTTGGATTAGAAGTATGATATTGGTTTGTAGTGGTCAAGATCAAAGTTGCTTATATTCACAAGTCCCCTATTGGATTATGATAAAAAGGGGAAGAAATATTAACAGGTTGCAACTTATAGATCCTTGGTGTGGCATGTTACAAAGGAAATCTAAATTAAGGGGACGTTTTGTTTCATTCAGGGAGATGATTACATCTCAACTTAAGGGGAAGCTTTAGCTTTATGATGAAGTTCGTACACGACTTTGTTTGTTTTGTCATCATCAAATAGGAGAAGATTGTTGGGATTCTTGATTTGATGAGACAAAATAAATAAAAGAATGAAACAAAAGGATCAGAATCGTCATAAAAGAATTCTACAAGATGGTGGAGAATTATGGAAGATTTAGTCAAAGATATCAAATGATGCAGATTCTGGAAGATCTCCTTAAGAAGATAAAGATAACATAAGATATTTCTTAATGTTTAAAAGATTTACTTGTTTATATCTTTATGTTAACTTCCTTTGTAAGTCATGATCTCTCTATATAAAGAGATCATAGACACATAGTTTTAGTGTGCCAAAAAGTGTGTGTGTGCACCAAAGGTGTAAAACGTGTGTGTGTGGGTTTACACGTCCCACAGGAAGATGTAGATGCTAGCATATGTTTTAGCCCCAAGGTCATTAGTTTGATCCTGTTGATGTAACTGTCTTACCATTGATCAGGTAAGATTGGGGCTTGTAGTAGTCATTGTATAAAGATGATGATGAAACCTTGTTAGGCAATAATAAAGAATGTTCTTAATGTTTATTCCGCTGTGCATTCTATTGTTCTTTGTTATTGTTAATCCTAGATTAAAGTTCTAAACAAACTGAGCTTACAACGATTCTTTAGACTTTATCAATTGGTATCAGAGCCGCGTTTAGGCATAACCGAAAGCACGTTAATTAATCTACGCTTCAACAAATACCTATGATTGTTCCCAACACTCAAAGTTTTATTAAATGTTACCCAAGTTAATATTACTTTACACTTTGTTCATTTGAAAAATAAAGCAATGCATAAATACTTGCAAGTAAACACTTTAAATAAAAATATACAACAAATTATCATGTATAAATGATACTAAGATTTTGGTAAATGATTCAAAATCATCTAGTAAGCCCTTTATCCCCCCTTACCCCCAACCTAGGCATACAACCAAATTTGGGACCAATAGAGCACACAATTCACTAGTTGGTCTTTGTACTTCAAACCACCATTAAAACCTAGCTAGACATATTCCTTTGACCAAGACAAGGACCAAGACTTTTCCTTAAGACCATGAGATGTGTTTTTGACTAGCTATTACAATCTTTTGACCAAAGACTTGCCTTATATACATGTATACTTGAGATAGAAAAACATACAAGTCTTACATTTAACTAGAAAATCAAACAAACTTCCCTTTTCCTCTTCTACAAGCCCACGACTTGAAAACACTACCAATTACCAAACCATTATAAAATTTTCTTATCACCTATACTCATCTTACTTACATCATTCTCTATACATTTTTAAGATGTTTCCAAGCATTGGCTAAGCATTTGCAAGTGATGAAGCAAGAAATCAAGATTAGGATTTTCATTCGGAAACTAGGGCTTTCTTGGTTATAATCTTGGGTTTAAAGTCTAAACAAGGGTTTAGCACTTATTTGTCATCATCATACATCATCCCATTAAGGTTATCTAAAGCCTTTAACTTTTCATTTATATGATTATATGTATATGTGATGTTTATGTAGTGAAATCACCATTAGGACATGTTTAACTTGTAAACTTGGATTTTTCTTGTAAATATAATTTTAAGAACTTATACACATGTTGTATGGATGGTAATATGAAGTTATAATGGAAGTAAAACTATTGTACACACTTGGTTAAGGTGTAAAAAGTTCTTATGTAAACTTGTTAACTTAAGGTTTCTTTAATAGATTATGGTTTAAAAATGTTGTTAATGACTTAATGACTTGGACAAATGGATAAATTATGAACTCATGGACTATATGATATATAATATATAGTATATTAAGAGTGTTGGAAAAACATATGGAATTAACTTAGTAGAAAAGTATATAAAACAAACTATATAAACAAGTGTACATTCTTATTCAAAAGGGGCTGTTTTGGTTCGTGTACAATAACAACCATATTATGTATTAGAAAGATAGTACGACTTACGACGATTCCGAAAAAGGTAAGAAGAAACTTGTCAACGGATAAATACGAAAAAGTTCGTAATTACGAGTTCTACGTTAATTTTAAACGAATTTTATAAAAATAACTTTTATAAAAACTAAATCAAACAAGAAGTTTGATAATTTTAACTAATAAAACATATTTTAGGATTCCAAAATGATGAGAATCATAATTTTTCAATTAATATCGAATTAGTTATGAATTTCGTGGGTTTTCGGTAATTAAAAGTTTATAAAAATAATTTTATAAACTATAAACAGTAAAAAAACTATTCATGACAGAAAGTTTTATTTTATAAAATGATAGAATTTTCAAAAATGTCATATTTTGATACGTCGTCTTATTACGAAAGCGGGGACGTAAGAAACGCGAGAAACGGACTTGAAACGCGAAAGTTATGCCATATTTACTAGAATGATATTTATAAATGTTTTACAATTATAAATATGTTTTTACAATTACTAATAGATGGTGATGTAGCTACATAGACATGTATATGATGTTAGTTAATCAAAGCGATTAGTGCTTATACGACTATGTAATTAAGGTTGCATTCATTATTTATGTGGCTTTATCTGCGATATTTGGATTATTGAACTCAAGTGGTCATAGCCCATATTTTACCGATTTCAATGATTATTATTTGGGGTGGAACATGCTGTGTTTTATAAATGGACGCAAGTGTTAATTGTAAATTGATTACGTTTTTGTTTGTCCTAAGTAGCGATAACAAGTTGAGCCCATTATCATGAACTGTTCAATTGCATAGATGTAGTTGTGAATTACATTTGTCGAGCGCAAATGTTATGAATAGATTATTGAGATTAACCATCCGTTCGGGTGATAGCTATCACCGGGATCATCACGAACGTATGCATGTCGGATTTGGGGATTGTTTCGGGTTGAAATCTAATCGGGAGAATTGCAATATATATAATATGCGAGAAAGATTGTTGTAGCTTCAGTGTCATGAGGCTTAGGTAAATGTAATTGGGTTTTGTGATGTTGTGCATTATGGTGCATGATACGGGAAAAGTCTTGCGGGTCCTGCATATTTATGATTATCAAAACATGAATTCACAACATTATTGTTGTACGGTTTTAAAAGCCAATGTTTTCAGGGGATCTGTAAGCATAAGTGCTAAGGTACATTGCGTGATTTTGTTTTTGGGATGTCATGCTAAGATATGATTGTATTATGTTTTGGGAAACTCATGTGTTGTGAACCAATATCTTTGTAATAATAATAAGGAATAAGTTAAAGCTTCGGGCTATTTGTATCAAATATTTGTTAAATCCAATGTATCAGTTTTAAAACGACTTTTTGGTCGTTCTATATATATCTTGTGTTATTGATCTGAGAAGTAACACGCCCCGGATATCCTTATTCTGCTGCGACCCAATTTGGGGGTGTTACAATGATTCCTATTATAGTTTATTGATGTAACTGTTCTACTATTGATCAAAGTAGAATTGATGCTTGGAGTGAATGATAATGAAGAAAAACCTTGTTGATGATAACATTGTTCTTATGTTTAATTCCGTTGTGCATATATGTTGTTATCAATGTTATTATTTATCCTAGATTAGATCTAAACAATCTGAGCTTACAACGATTCTTTAGTTTTCACATAAACTCATGCTTATTTAAAAGTTACTAAATAAGTATTTAGTAGATGAGTTTACATATCGTCTCCCCCTTTTTGTCAAAGCAAAAAGTGTTGTAGAGGTGGTTCTTGCAAGTCTTGTTTTTGACGAATGCTAAGTCACATGGTTACGAATGCAAAGTTAAAAAAATAATGAAAAAATTGCAAGTGCTCCCCCTTGGTGTATACTCCCCTTTGCTTGGGGCAACAAGTAATCGAGCTATGGATGCGTTGCTAAAAAACAAAGTTAGTAGGCAAGCAACTATATATATGACAATCACAAATGCACACATATACATTTCACATAACGAACATCCATCATCAACAAAGCTAATGAAAATAATATTAAATCCATTATTAGGGATAAAACATAAAATTTGGCATTAAAGCCATTACATAATAAGCTTAAACTAAAAAAATTAAAGAAGACAATTAAAAATCTTAAATCTTGGGATAGAAAACATTTTCCCATATAATCCGAGGGGTGAGGTAAGATGGTTATGCGGCTAATGCGGAGAGTAAGGTGGGTGTGGTGGAGAGCCGAGGCGGTGTCGAATGTATGAGAACATGTAGTTGACACAATTTTGGAGCTTTTGGATTTCATGCCTTGTGGTGCTACAACATTGACAAAACATGTTGTAAGTAAGGCATGTCATTTGGATGAACAAAATCCAAAATATTTGGAGGATTGGGAAAATCTTGATTTCCAAGATTTGGTGGTGGATGGTGAATGTTTTCAAGTGGAGGTGCATTGTTGTGGAAGAGAGGTGTGTTGTTGTTAATGTTAACAAACAAAGGTTGGGTTGATGGCAATGGTTCAAATCCAGGTGGTGGATTTGGAAACCCGAGAGGTGGTCGAGAGACACGTGGTGGTGGAGATGGATTAGAGGGACCCGGTGGCCAATTATCCATGGCTTGAGCATATGGATCATTTGGTGACATTTGAGGTGGAGGAAGTTCTTGAGGTTCAAGTTTTATCAGAATGACAAAACGAAGTTTAGGTGGTGGTGCAACATGGGTTGGTGTCGGAGACTCACTTGGTGATGATGAAGAGGTGTAGTGTGTGCTTTTTCTAAAGATGGACTTTGATGGAGCTTGAGGTGGTGAAAGAGATTTCTTTCTAAGAGGTGGTGAAGGAGTTCTCTCATTTGGTTGTTCTTCACTTGAGGATGTGAGATTGACATAGTTTGTATACTTGACACTCATTCTTGCGGTTTTTCTTTTGAAGTATGGTGAATTTGTTTTGGATGAACTAGTCATTGTTATGAACTAGCAAGGTTGTATATGAGAAATGTGGAGAAAATATAAAGAAAATGGTGTTTGAGGGTGATGATTATAAGAAGAAAGTGGTGATATGAATTGTATAATGGTTCTTGGATTATATGGAGAACATGTTATATCCTAAGGTTTAAGATCACACATAGTATCATATAGCATGGTTATAAGATAAAGTAGAAAAAGTTAAAAATCAAGAAATTTTGAATTCTGGCGCTCTGGACTGGTGATCCATGGATCCACCAAAACAGCACGACAGAATCTACCAGTACGATGGATCCATGTTGGTCTCACAAGTAACAAGCTTCTACAAAATCCCTACAGAAACTTGCACTTAGTTTCTACCCACAAAACATCAACAAACACAACTATTATCACTCACAACATCATTATCTACTATCCCAATATGCGTTTCATTAACCACACACAAATTCGGAAATCCTATATCGAGCATAGCATGAGCATACAAGGTGAGTACGTATACTCATTCAACCACTACAGTTAGACATCAACGTTTATACCAATCTTTTTCTTTCAACTAATATCTTAATTTCATAGAATCATCCCTATTATTAATCTCTAAGTATGCAAATTTTTATCGTACATACCACACAAAAAACACATATGCATAACTTCATCTATTTTCAGACATTAAAAAAAAACACAAGCATGATTATTTTTGTTCTCTCTCCAAGTACTTAGTACATGGTGCCAATATAGGTGGTTCAATCGCATTTCAACATTCCTCTCTTTTACTTTGCGTCTTTTATTTTTTCTTTAAATGACGTAAAAACGTACCAACCAAAAAAATACAATTGTTTTGAAGTAGGTTGTTTATTTTGCATTTGTATTGTGCAAAGTAGGAAACGGATATCGCATAAAGGGATGAAACAACAAAAAGCCAAAAACGAAACAAAACACAGCACGTGGAAATGGAAAAGAAAAGTCTAAATTTCGAAGTAGAAGACGCCAACGTCGACAAGTTCAAAGTCCATAAAGTCAAAAAGACTCCAAAAAAAGAGTCAAAAAGTCGACAAAGGTGAAAGAAAATTGGACGAACTTAGAGAGTAGACCAAACTCAAGTATGTATACGGGTGCAAGAATAGTTTGTTAGAAGACAAGAGAAGTGGGTCTGAGAAATTCTGGGACATTCGGGTTTTTATCGGGGCTCGTTGGGCCTTTGGTTTAAGATGCTTCATTGTCAGCATTATGTTCAATCTACTTAACAAGAACACTCTGAGGACACAGCAGGATGGTCTACATTGTCCATCGGATGATGAAGATGAAGAGGAGGTACTAAAGGTAGAGTGCGAAGCGCGTTCATAAGGGGTGAATGATTGGATGGGGTAGGACCAAAACTAGAAACTGTCTCCTAATCTTACTAAAAAAAACTTATCTACCTAATAACTTTATTTTTTTTTTCTTTATAACTCTTACTATTACTTGTTAAATAACTAATAAAACTTATTAGAAAATAGAATATGGAACTAACAATTTTCATAAAAGCTTGAACAATAAGACTCATGTCTGATAGTACATTTATTACTTCATATTAACATAGACTTTATGAAATCTCTAGCACAACAATTACACCATCTTCTATCTAGCTACTTTTTTTTTTTCTGTTTTTTTTTTTCACCCCAAATTTTTATTTTCGCTCGTTCATCTTGTCTTTCTTTCCTCCTTCTTTATCTACTTCTGTTCTCTCTTAATTTTCTATTCTCTTTTGATTATTTTTATTTTTCTTCTTTCTTCTTTTTTTATTTTTCTTTTCATTTCCTTTCTTTCCTCTTCTCTCCTGACCCAGTTTGTTCTTTATAAATTTTTCTTACAAAGAGCTCACAACTTTATTTCTATACTACCTATGAAATATCAATAAGTACTCACTTGTTTAGTTGTCGGCATAGACGTTCCTCTCGCCTTTTATGTGATTTTTCTACTTAAAAACCCAAAGATAATATTAATTTTAATTTTTTATCTTATTTAAACCCAAGATTATTGTCTTACAAACCAACCCTCTTGGGTAAAGGACACATCTTTTACCTCTCCATAAATTTTTTTTTGGTTCTTGAACTAACTACTTCAGCTCTGCTTCTTGTGTTCTACGTATTATTTCATTTCCCAAACTTCTTGGCATGTTCTTCATCTGCTGACTGGATACTCGAGCCTATAATGCCAAGTGTCTTCCCCCAAAACAATATTAGAAATCGCCAATCGCCCCAAGTATCTTAGACGATTTTTTTTTGCTTAATCTTCTATATCATTTTCGCGTCATTGGAATCTCTTGTCTGTCTTTTTTATTTTGCGTATAATATAATTTCAAATCGCTGCCCCGCAAAATTTTTCCATCTCCAATATCGCGCCAACTACTGAATCAGGTTATTTCTCATACCCCCTCCCACCAGACTAAACGGAACAAATCCGTCCTATATCATGTCCCTTCATGTCCCAAAAGATCAGTGACGGTTATGAACGGGTCATCAGCCCGATCACGTCATAGCCCCGTGAGGTCCTCCTACTATCTCCCCCCCCATCGTGAGCTTATTAATGTGCCATGGTTGGCAATCCCTCAAAATAAAGATTCCCTCACCATTTCCAATGATTTTTTTCGAATGGCTTGGGATTTAGGACTCAAAAAAGAAGCTACATAAAGAAAATTGAAGGCTGGGAATTAGTTTTTAGGGGAATCATCACCTTCACACAACAAGCACTCCATTTGGATTTGTTGTCCCTCTACATATAAGAAACAACCTCCAGAAGAAATAAGGAAGGTACGGACCGAAGTAAACTGCAACGAACCTTAATTTTTAGTTTATAGAAATGTAAAAATAATGTAAAGATGGATAATAAATGAGATGAAATAGTGCCAGTCAGTGACCCCATTATTTTAAAAAATACTAAAAACTAATTACAGTTAGAAAAGCAGTGTGTTGTAAAATATTTATAATATAAATTAATATTTGTTTTATCGGTATAAGTTCTCCTTTAGTTAAAATTTCATCGAACTATCCATACCAACTAAGCATTATTATTTTTTATAGCCAAATTTTAAATTTTCCCATACTTTGCTCTGGATTCCTTAAAATGTCCCAAGACATGCTTCATTGTTATCATGTAACCTAGCGGATGGAACAATGGATTGATGGTTGTTTCTCTTGTCAGGATTATTTGATTTCCAACACAACTATCAACGAGGTTATCTACAAAAATACTCATTGGCAAATGAATATCAGAAACCCTCATTTGTTTGTTTTTTCGACTCTTCCACTCCATTCGATAAATAAGCCATCGAAGTGAAGTTGAACTTTCTTTGATGGTAAGTAGAAAAAGCAGATGACATCAATGAGTAGTACTCATTACTCGTTACTACTTATTCTATTTCTCTTTATCCATCGGTATAACAAAATAAATCACACTTCTTCCTCTAGCAAAACAGTTCACCACTCTCTTCTCTCATGATCGGGACGAGCGTTCCTATTCTAGAGTGTGCACAGTTATGTGGAGTCTCTTATTCTGAGTACATGACACTGATGATATCTGATCCTAATCTAGGAGACTTAGGTGATGATCATCTTTTTTGCGACAGGTCACTTTGTGATATCATGTTACGCGCATAAGTATCACTTAGCTCATAACATGTCTGGAGAGTGAATATCAACACAAGACAGTAAACACTGCAAAGTCGTACCAATCTTGGTTTTTTAGATAAAAGAAGACTTATCCTAAGCAGCATATTGAGAAGGTTTGAGACACATATAAGCGGAACGAGACAGCGCAGTATTACATAAATGAGAAGTTACTAGCTTAACAGGTTAAGTTGAGATAGTTTCTCTTAACAATCAAGTAGCTTGAACTCCAATGTAAACGTGATAGCCTCATCCTTCAACTCTTTTTTGAATATTCAAACAGGCTAACAGATATAATTTCAACTAACAAATCTTAGGACATATAGGTTTCGTTCTAAGAACAGAGTGAAGAAAAGGATTCCTAGGAAAGTAGCCTCTATAGCTTCAAACAATGGAACAGCATAGTTGTCTTTCAGAAATGAAAGGATGGAGTAACGATTCACTTACCTCTAACTTGGAAAAGTGCAATTTTTCAAGAGCGTACAATAAGCACTCCCCTAACAGTTCTTCATATCATTTATCTTGAACGATGGACTCTATTGGTAAGATATTCTTTATTTCGTTTTGTAATCCAATTGATTAATGTCATGTAGTGACATTTCACCTATAGATAAAATGCGATAATGACTCATCTAAAAATAACGTGAGAAATAGAAATATAGTGTGAACATCTAAGTGTGTGTCTACATGTACTTGATGTGGGTGTGCAGTTTGCTTGACTTTCAAAACAAAAGAAACAAAATAACGATACTACTGAACTAAGTGATAAGCAAACCTAATGCACACAACCTATGTATTGAATATTGCTACCTAGATGAAAGGACGAAAAATGCTTATTAATTAGACACGCCTCTGTTACATACTTATCATAAGACACGACCTCTGCAGGTGAAGAAAATGTGTTACTTGACGTTGTAATATACAACAATGTCGTTCAATAACCCTGTTTTGAAAGTTTCCTAATGTGAGGTTTTACTTCAAAAATCATAACATTGGGGTTTTTGGCGAAAATGGTTTTTTTGCGGCGAATCACTTCAATTATGATTTCTAGTAATCATATATCTAAATATACTCTTTGCTTCTAATCTTTTGTCCTAATTGTGCAAAAATGTATGAAAATAACAAAACTACATCCCCAAATTACTTATATATTTAACAAGACAAAATGCAAAGCCTAGACACTCAAAATTATTCAACAAGTGAAGAAAATAAGATGAAAATCACTTCTACAATAGTAGTCTTAGATTGATGAAAGTGTTATGATGACATCCTTTTGGATTAATGCTACCACTTATTGCCTCTAATTATGACTTAGTATGGAGCGTTTTTAGTGTTTTTGGTTCGTTGAATGTGTTTTGGATAATAATAATAATTGGTCCCGATTTGTTTAAAATATGTTATTTACCCTCCCGTTCTAACGACTCTAACGGACCCCCTAATTAACGTACAGATCTCCATATTATGTGGATTCTGGATCCGCAAGTTGTCCAAAATATGTTGACAGAGATCTTATTTAAGCAAATTGAGATCTAAGATGTTTTCAGTTTTTTGGCAATTGAAAGTATTTAAATTACTATTATGAGATGTTGTTATAATATTTTCCGAAGTCGACATCCCAAGTTTTAGAGTGAACCGTGCACCTTATGTGTCGATGGTAATTTCCCATGGATGACGCACACACTATCAACGTGGTCGATCCTACTAGAGGGCTGGTGTTATCTTTTAGCATACAAGTTTAGACCAATTACTAATAACACAATCATTATGAACAATTTAGACTTAACAAAAGCACCGTCAACACAAGATAAGTGCAATTCAATGATTGTTCTTTAGTATCTTTACCAATCGATTCGTAGCGTTTCATGTAATTTGCAACAGCAATAACATGTAGATTCGAAAAATATCTATGGTCGTTTTATTGATATTTTCACTACATAACCTCTTGTAATTATTATAACGAAGTTTAAGAATAAAAAAAAAAAAAACCTGTTGATTTGAGAGCAAGGAGTTGTATAGTTTTTATTTTTCCTTATAAGATTATTTTGTTTAATTATAATAAAACCCCAAAAATAAACCCGTAGAAACCTAAACGTACTTTCTTTTTCTTCTTTGCGTTAAACTCTTAGGCTGTATTAGTGCTTTATTTTGTTTACTTTATAATTTGCTTATTTAAATTATCATTTGATGCTTTTATTAACGATGTTTCTAGGAGGAAGTGCGTTATTCTCCTTTTGTGCTTAGTCTATTGTTGTTTAGTATTAAAAAAAAAAAAGTGCGACTACATAATGTAGCAAAGACAATTTTCCTTTAGTTAGTAAATGTTAGTTATGAATTTAAACACTAGTTCAGTAAAAATTATACTCACACGATTATCTTACATTCACGCTTGCTGGAGAATGTTTTGAGTAATTAGAACTTGTAAAAGAGAATTAATATATACACATAAAATCATATAAATTACTTCATAAGATCTTTATCTGTTTACGATTATTTCTGTATAAGATGAAGAATTCCACTATCTCCCATGATAATATTAAAGAAAGTGCTTATTTATTGATTAAAATAAAGAATACAAGAAAAAAAATAAGAAACCAAAGAAAGCAAAGGAAGAACCCTGCTTATGTAGTATAATGTAGAAGAGTGCCTTTATTAGTTATATTGTTTGTTATTTGATTAATCTGGATAATTCCTCAGTTTTTTAGTTTTTTTTATTTTTTTATAATAATATTATTTAAATTTTTTAAAATATAAACAAAATTAGGATTCAAATTCAACTTAAAAAAAAAAAAAAATAAAAGGAAAAAAAAAAAAAAAAAGAAAAATGATTTATTGGAAAAACTTTAAAAAAACAAAGAACGTGTGAGGGTTTTAAAGACAAAAAATGGTGTTTGTGGAACAAGCAGTACTAAACCCATAGTTTATAACTTACAGCTATGGTTCTCAGATAATTGGTAATGTATCTATCAAGATTGAGTAAATGAAGGTGAGGTTGCTTAGAATTAATAAATATTAAATTAATCCATCCTCATTCACTAATTACCTACACATCTCAAATATAATTTAAAATATTTACTACGTTTTAAAGTAGCTTATAAAATATATCGGATCAATAATATTCTACCATTAGCAACTTTTCCTCGATAGAAATGTTGCCTCTTTGGACCGTCACACGTAAGAAAGTGATCTAGACAATATTTCTATATGTTTAGTTCTAGAGCTGTTGTACGGGGTTTTACCATAAAGTCCGATGGCGCCTTTCATATCGCACATAACGTAAACGTTATAGATTCGAGGCGTAATGTTCGTAGTCACTTGACGTTAGCTTTCTTATTCATCCCATAGCTTGCTTGTTTAGAGACCATGCCTTCCTGACTCAGATTACACCGTATATCGTCTTCGTCGTAAAGATAACCAATGAGGGGTAACGTATAGACCGCGACAAAAAAGCTAGCTAAACCAGTTTGGTTCTTAGCGAACAAGAAAATGGTCAAAACACTAACATCCATAAACAGTACAAACGCCCGCTAGTGCTTACGATTCAACGTAATCCCACGTGTGGGTCAGTCGGCATAAACTAGAGTTTTTATTCTAGTTTTTCTTTCGAGAATAACGCATAATCCTAAGTGTTGAAGCTTTCACTCTAATATACCTAAATATACTGTTTTAACAATGACTTCTAAATGGTTAGTCCTCTAGGTGTTTACACACTGTGATCACTGAGTCACAAAGTAAAGGGAGCTAAAAGCGACAAAACTCTACTAATGCGTCAGTATCCTACTTGCTTTAAGTAAAGTACTCTCACTACCAACCAACCTCGATATTTAAGAGCAGTCTACGAGCAGTCGGCTTCAATCGTCCCTAAGTGATCTTAGATCCTCGTTCGATATAGGCCTTCACTTCGCTTGGTTTGGAGAAGTCTCTTCTTTTAGTGACTGTTAGTGTTTTTCTTTTAAAAGCTTCATTTATCAGCTTATTCCAATCTCATTACTTCTTAACATCCCTGATGTAATCTTGTTTTCTGATTGAAAAATATACACTCTGTCTATCACCTTTCATTCTATTTCTGAGCTTTATTATATATAATTTAAGATTTCTTGCATAGAGTATTTCTTAAGTAGATTCCATTTGTTTAATTCTGAGTAATATAGTAAGAGGAGGCTTTTTATAAGAGTAATTAATAACCTTTTTGTGGTTTACTCCACACAACCCCCACCACCCCTCCCACCCTAGCACACCAGAACACATTACTAGTCTTTTCAGTAGAAGATTATTTAAGCTTTTATTTGTGCCTTATTTACAAAGAATTGCCATTATTTGTTCAAGAGTTTATTAAGTCAAAAATATAAATTAATAATATCCACCAACCCACACACACTCCGCAACAAAATCAACCCCCCACACCCCACCTTAAACTCACACCACCCAACACCAACTCACAACCCCAACACCCGCACACTTCGGCTCTATAATACACCCACCTCCCCAACACACACCACAATCACCGCACCAACTATAACAAACCACCACCCACCCACCACCTACCCCCCGCCGCCTAAAACCCCACCCCCCACACCCACCACCACCCCCTTCCACATTTCAAATAATTAATGTAAACATCATCACACAACATTGCACTTGTGGAACCAAAACTTATAATGATCATTCTACATATAAAATATAGTACTTGTGGAAAAAATTAGTTTTGAATAAGCTTGATGGTATAAATCTTTCGTAGGGATTTGAACACGCGTGTGGACATTAATAACTTCATATGGCACTTGTTTTCTTGCACAGATATTCTGTCGCATGTGAGTTGCAGGATCAATACTATAGTACAGGGTATGAACATCTCACGGATATCGTAACTACAATTAAGATTGCATCCACTCAGTGTAAATATTGTATGAGGTCCACAGCCTAAACATAATCTATTCATACTGTAGACGTTAACGTCTACAGGTGGATCGTCTACAGTGCGTGGGATCGAGAAGGGACAAACCACAACCCATGTATAATGTAACACGTTGTGTTTTGAATGAGTGATTCTTCTGGTTTGCGCAGATAGTCATAAAGTTTCCTATGTTGCATAATCTGTCCTATATTGATTAGTGAGATCATCTCACAGTAAATAGGTCCTGAAAGTTTCTATACATGATGTGTCTTAAACTCAAATGAGACTCTCAACGCGAATACCGTCTTCTTGTCAAATTATTTTTCCAGCTCATCATCTATTTATACGTGATGTCATTCTGATATTACTGAGTGGTTAAGAGAAGTGTCTAAGCGACTGCAGGGATTGCATTTAGACAGATCGCGTCCTGATTTAGTTTTCTCAGATGTTTACTTGTCATGGATTTTGTTGAATGTTTATTTGATTCTATTAGATGGTGAGATCATAAGTTTCTAGTAATTGGTGAACCTCTCTTTCTCTCATTAATACAAAGCTGTCCATAGTCATATCTGTTTACTCGGTTATTTGTCCATGACTCTCATTGTCCGCTCTTTAATGTTTCTTCACGGTATATACGTCATTTATGTCTACGAGATTTCTCTATTGTTTACACTCATTTCTTTATTAGTGACTTGTAACAGAAGAACTCCTCATGAGTTCGGCCTCGTGTTTCCACCTTGCGGGAGTGTGACACTACGTCTGAAAATTCTGATTTTCAATAACGATAAAGCAGAGATGCTACTAGCTCGCGCTTCTTCATACACAAGTCGCGAGGGTAACACATTATGTTCGGACACGTCTGGATGACCTACGATACGCTTTATTTACTTTTCTACAGATCTTGCATCTCATATTCTTTACATTTTTCTTCTCACACTTCTCACACATGGTGTCTTTTTTGTTTTCTCACCTTACCTTTTTTTCTTCACTTCCTACACATGACATTCAATACGTGCATCTAAGATATGTGTTTATCTAGAACACAGTCATACAATAATCTCTTTATACTATTTAGCCAACCTTAGCAAAACATTCTGATAAGTTATAGCCGCACATACCCTCACATACGAGATAAACAAAACTCGTAAAGTGCAAGTGATACATAAGGGGGTCTTTATAGATCATAAAACTGATTGGTTTTCCCACCGAATTGCATATCAAAACTTATTTTCCGTTCCCAATTCCTCCGAACCCCATGGACTTAAAGTAGCCAAAACATTTCAAACAACAAATATAACTAGACATGAACGTACAAGTGTAGGTATTCCGGCAAAATGGTGTTAGACGATACAATATAAAACACTGGGTGAAACAACATTATTGGCGTTTAACCACTGTCGGATCTCTCACGCAGTATCATTAACATATATACACTAATAATTGAGTGCAAACAAAGAGTTTTAACGCTAGCATGTTTTACACGGGAGGTTCGACAAGATCAGATGTAAACAAGTCGATAATACACACACCAAGTAGGTTATATATTGCGTGATATCCTAAGTGTTCCCAGTTTCTGACACTATACTATTCCTGGCTAACAATTAGTTCTCGAACAATAATGTAGCAAAGACCAAGTTACTTAAACGTCCTACAATACTTTACCCCGGCACACTCAATATTTGAGTGAGCTTTTTTGGAGTAATAATGCCAATAGAAACAAATATTAGGCTAATAATCTCACACACAATAATATATAAAGCAGTAATGATGGCATTCGGCAAAGATTCTAAATCACTTATTTACGAAAAAATTTGTTTACATACTACTAATCACTCAACCAAAAATATTAAAATTGGCATACACCTCTATTCCGAATAAGTAAAAGACTATGACACATTCGAAGGCGGAGCCAAACATATTTCAATTATTAATTCTACTCACTCATGCCCCACTGATTGTACACAATGTCCTATTTTTACTAGCGAGATGTACTCTAATTAAGGAAAACGAAATATAAAAATGAAAGAGTATAATAACTAGATATAGAACAAGTAAACTCACCTCGAGCATTGCGCTTCAAAAATTTGCGAAATTTGCGGAATTCTTTACAGATAATTTCCGTATTCTTGCTAGGCTCTTTATTTTAATAAATTTTAAAAATAAGTCGAACTTGTTATAAGTACAAACCATCGGATGGGAGTTTTTTATTACTGACTAACTTGTAGCTCTATAAACTGGCTTAAGAGTTTTTATCTCATTGTTTAACAGTTGCTAAATGTTGACCTTGTGCTGAATTGTTGCTTCCCCTAAGAGTGATCACCACACAACAAACCAAAGCATAAAATCATTTCACTCAATAACATTATGAAGCGGTGTACAGGAAATAACAACACCTCACTACCACTATTTGCTAGGAATTCACCGGTTGCATATTTAGACATACTGCATCTCAAGCCTTTTACACAGAAACCACTTGGTAGTGGTCGCCAAGTGGGACGAGTGTTCAGATCTCCACAAGGACTTCAGACAGAACTCACTTAATCCCACAATACAAGTTAAATGAGAGCTGTTAATACTCTTAATGGGTATCTACAATTCACATGTTAAAAACTTAACATTTTATAATAATATAGTTTACAGCAGTGGCGGTTTTTCACCGAGCGCGTAAGACTCTGGATGGTTACGTCGTAATTCTCGTAGATGGAGCTAAAAAATCTTTTTACTACAGTAGTTTAAGGCGATTTACTACGAGTGGTAAAAACCAAGAAATGGATTAACACGTCTTTCTACTGCAGATGGTTATCTAGCGTAAACTAAACATCAGTTACGCCAGTAGACTGCTCAGATTCATCAAGGTTAACCACATGAAGTTGAGAATCGAGACACAAAAGGAACCTCAGATAATTGCATCATAGCTGCTGGATCATGTAAAATCAAAGTACAAGAACACACATGTGAAACCAACACTAGTCATGCACACAATGAAGAAATAACACTAATGCGGTGGTGCCTCTCAACAAAAGCCGCTTTTTTGTTTGAGTCAACAAACAAGCTATGACCTCCACCCTTTAATTGACACTAAGTAATACTAGGATTTCCTTTCACACCTCACCATTACATTAAAATGCGAGTGTAGAGTATGATAAAAATGATATAAAGATAAGAGGGTTCCAAATTACACTATAAGCCACTACAACCCAATGCACATGGGTTCCATTACACTATAAGCCAACTAAATGACAAAATAGCTAAAAATGGCAATCCGATTACTCACCGATTAATCCCGCCTAGAACGATTACAAGCTACAGGGAGGTCGACCGCCTAATTATCGATTCGCAATTTTTTCAATCTTTGCTACTATTTCTTTAAATTTTTTGTAAACAAGTAACAAAACTTTTATTCACGACTATTATCATTGCTAAAGGTATTTTCCCGATTAATCCCGCCTAGAATGATGTACAAGCTACAGGGAGGTCGACCGCCCGGCTATCGATTCACGATTTTTTCAACCTTTGCTACTATTTCTTTAAATTTTTTGTAAACAAGTAACAAAACTTTTATTCACGACTATTATCGTTGCTAAAGGTATTTTCCCTCCAATATGTTCGTGAAATATTTCATAAAATTTCCCCCAAATGTTCCCCCCAAAAATTTCATGAATCCCATTCCAAATTAATCACACAAACAACTCCTCCTGTCACCGCCACAACTCCCTCTCATCTCACCACAAATCCCGTCACCACCACAGCTCTCATCACGTCACTCTCTCGTCGCTATCACTCTCCCGTCATAGACCCACCACTCCTATCACCACTAGTAAGTATAGTTATGTTCATTTTGTACACATTGTTCTAAAAAAATCGTGTTTATGATTCTGTAATTGAAAATGTCTTGAGTATGCTGTAATTGAACATTTGTTTTGAGATTTCCTCTTGTAAATTATGTCAATTTCTTGGTAAAATTAGCTAGTTAATTGGTTAAAATATATAAGTAACCCTATTAATTGCAACTAAAAACTGTTCTTAAGGAAATGATAAGTTACCAGACTCTGTTCTTATATTTTGAGTTTATATTGGTTTTTGTTGGCAAAATAAGGTATACTTGCCATTTCTTAATTGATTTCAAGTATATTGTATCACATTGTTTGAGTTGTTGGAAAACCCCCTACTTGAATCCTCCATAACGCCTCACCGGACCCTTAAACTAACGATGGGGTAACCTGCAGGGACTACAACCACAAAGCTCCTGCTCCTGGAAGATTCCTAATCGGATAAGTGGGACACATTTATAAACATGAACAAGTCTTGGATGGGAACTAATAGGACCAACAAATCATATGTTGATGGAGTAGCAGCGTTTATTGATTATGCAGTACACAACTTGCAGAAGATGGGGAACATCGACCTACGAGTTAATAAGCGACATCTTTTAATGCCATGTCCGTGTACTAAATATTTAACCACATAGAGCATAAAGTGGAGGAAGTGCAGTTCCATTTATTCAGAAATAGGATTGATCTAAGCTACACAATCTGGACTAGACATGGAGAAAAGGATGAGCCATCAATAAGTTCCCCAGAACCTGTTAATGCTACAACAGAGTTTGTTGACGACACAGATTTTGCTTCAGATATTCCAATAGATGGCCCAGCAACAGTAGAAATGGTTAATGCTACAAAAGATAATTTTGATGAGGATGACCTTGTCAAGTTTCAAGAACTATTATTAGACGCAGAGAAGCCTCTTTACGAAGGATATCCTGACTTCACAAAGTTGTACGCAATAGTTAAACTACTCAACTTGAAGGGTAAGTACGAAGCTTCTGATGAGTTCTTTACTGAATTACTAGGATTGATAAAAAAGATACTACTTGCTGGTAACGAAATGGTGGAAAAAACTTATCAAGCCAAAAAAGTTATGAAATTGATGGGATCAGGATACAAAAAGATACATGTATGTATTAACAACTTCCTTCTTTACTGGAAGGATGACAAGGATCTAACTGCGTGTCAAACTTGTGGGATATCAAGATGGAAGGTGGATAATAAGACACATAAAGTGCACGAAAACATTCCAGCAAAGGTAATGTGGTACTTTCTAATTATACCAAGACTGTAACGACTATTTAAGATACAAAGTATTTTTGAAGATTTAAGATGGCACACGACACGAAGGATAACAGATGGTGTGTTACGTCACCCCGCAGATTCACAGGCATGGCGTACCATAGATGAAAAATTCCCCAAAATTGTTGAAGATCCAAGAAATCTAAGGCTAGGAATATCAGCTGATGGGGTTGACGTCAACACAGGAAATAGGCATCACAGTGTATGGCCAGTTTTAACTGTCATATACAACCTTCCTCCATGGTTGTGTATGAAAAGAAAGTTTATCATGCTTTCGGTATTAATATCGGGATACCCGAGAAATGATATCGATGTTTTTTTAGAACCGTTGGTTGATGATCTACATACCTTATTCGAGACAGGGGTTGATACATATGATGTTTCCACAAAAGATAACTTTAATCTACGTGCCGTTGTGTTATGGACAATAAATGATTACCCTGCACTTGGTACATTATGTGGCTGCCCGTACAGTGGATTCAAAGGTTGTGTAGTATGTGGGAAAGATACAAACTGTGTTAGACTTTCTGCCTCATCCAAGCAAAGTTATGTTGGTCACAGACGATATCTACCATATAACCATCCGTTCAGAAAGCAAAAGAAGGCATTTAATGGACAACAAGAATTTCTCCCGGCTCCAATTCCAATGACCACCGTTTGGAAACAAATATACAACGAGGTTAAAACTAATAAAAATAAGTAGGGAAAAAGGGAAAAACAAATAAAACAATAATGCATCAGAAATCAAGAAGATACGAGAGGCAGGAGGTGGTAGATTCATAAGCAGATAAGAAACACAACAGATGAATAGAGGGTAGTTAAGCAAGTAAACGGAACAAAACGATGCGTATTGGAAGAAATCAACATTTGGTAACAAAATTTAAGTTTTGGAGGCATAATCCTGTTTACATTGTATTGTTTTTAGTTTATAGAAAAGAATGTTGCTAGAGAGTTTAGTCAGAACTTGTACATTTCGGGAAGGAAAGACGAAAGAGGATTGAATGCTCAGATTGGAATCTGGCTGAGTAGGGGTAAGACCCGAGTTGGTTTGCTAGCAAGATGAAGACAAAACAACTCTACCTCCAGCAGGTCTTACAATAAGTTACGAATGACTATAAATGACATCTTTTGTGAAACGTTACACAACATCAAAACATACCAGAAGGCTTATTTGGGGGGTTTATTTTTTTTTTTTCAATTTCTCTAGTTTGGTCAACCTAAAGGATAGGAAGCTCATTAGCCTTAAATCGCATGACTATCACATGCTAATGCAAGAGTTTTTTCCCATTGCAATACGTTCAATCATGCACCCACCCACACGATATGCTATTATCAGGTTTTGCTTTTTCTTTAAATCGATATGTAGCAAAGAAATCATATTGCAAGAACTAGATAAGATGCAAGCAGAACTGGTAGTGACATTGTGCCTACTCGAGAAGTTCTTTCCTTCGTCATTTTTTGATATTATGATACATTTGACTGTGCACCTAACTAGGGAGGTAAAATTATGTGGTCCCATATGCTTTCGGTGGATGAGCCTTCGAACGTGTATGAAGGTTATTTAAAGGACACTGTGCGAAATTCGAAATAAACCCAGAGGGATTGCATGGCTGAGGAGGACTATTTTGGCGGAAGAACAATTAAGACGTTTTTTTAGGCGAATAATCATAAATCCATGGAAACTATTGGTATCCCACCTGATAAACATGAAACTTATGAAAATAAGGAAGGAAAGCCATTGTCGGCCGGCAAATCAAGTGAAGTTTCTGTGGAACTCTTTCAGAAAGCACATTTGTATGTAATACAGAATACAGATGAAATTGTACCGTATATCGAGTAAGTATTACTAACACATGTCTATTTCGTTACTTAAAATGTTCTATCAAATATAATAATCAAAGACATTGTTTCAGGCGACACAAGCAAGTTTTGAAAATAGAAAACCTGGGTAAACGAATAGCATTTCTGGAGAATGAGCACAGTAAATCTTTTGCTAAGTGGTACGCAGGAAGAGGGTAATTAATTTGTAATGTTATTTATAATTGTTTGTTTGTTGTTACTTAATTTGAAACTAATTTATACGTGTAATGAAATTCAGGTGGAGTGAGAGTTTAGCGATCGAAAGTGTATCAGAAACTGTAAGGTGGATATATTTGGAACACGCGCCACCGTTAGTGAATACGATGCATATAACATCAATGGGTATTCCTTTTGTACAATATGGTATGATGGCAAAGTTTTACCAGAATAGTGGGATGTGTTGAGGCAACTCGATCTGCAATATCTAAAGAAGTTGCAACTCAAGACAAGCATTACTCTTATGGTGTTTTACAAAGAATAAGGGACTAGATTACAGTTTTTAGGGGAAAATTTCTTTTCTAATGTGATTTGGGTTAATCAAAATTCTTATGGTGTTGAAAAGCGATAATCTTGGGTGTATTATACATTGGTCGACCTGTATAATTAGGCCATAAGGTTGATTCGTTGTATTAGCCTCACAAGCACTACAAGTGTTTTATGTGAAAAGACCCGGGTTAGAATAAAAAATTGTCTATTATCTTTAAAGGACACCTCCCAGAATTTACAAAGATTACGTATGATGAAGTCGATGAGGAATTTAGTTACCAGATCATTCACCAATCGCAATAGATCACGTTATGCATCTTGTTGGATCGACGTTGACTTGGCTAATGTATCCACGAGATAAATACTATCGAACGGAATGTGGTGGTGTTGTGATACGACAATTTAACGTTAACCATGTCCATGCTCGTGGTTGTCATGCAAATTTACCGCTTGTAAATGTATTTCATTTTATCTATAATTTTGTAACATCTTGTTTGGATTTATATGTGTGTACTGCTAAAACACATTTAGTTCTTGCAGGGCAATAGTTAGTGCTGCCAGGCAACTTCTGTAGCTGTAATGGTTGATTAGTGTTAATAATGTTTCAGTTTGTGTAAGTGAATAAGGGTATGATATGTATGAAGGTGTATGGAAGTTTTGCTGGATAATCCTATTTAATGAAAGTTATGATGTTTTATTAAAAGTTCAGGTGTTTTTTGTCTTAATAATGTTTAATTTCTGTCTTTGATTAAGGTTATTAATAAGTATTGTATGATAGTTTTGCTAGATAACAGAATGACAGTATATGATGTATAGAACTGGTTTAAAACTAGTTCATTCTACTAGGTTATACCTAATACTGCTATGGTAAGTTCAAAACGGCTAAGCTAGAACTGAACGGTTACATTTAATTAATGATAAAACTTTAATTACATTCCACAAACCACCGCATGACTATCCCTCTACCCCCGTAAACTCCTCCACCCATTCAAAACATACATAATTCATTTCACCCACAAAATCGTTTTTGCTCCAGTAATCCCTAACACTTTTTCTTAATACCCTAATTTCAAACTTGGTAAATCAGGACGGTTAACTATATTATCTTCTTTTTTTCTTATTTCCTTTTTTGCTTATTTTTTAGTTTCTCTGTAATGTTGTGTCATTATATGTTTTTTACAAGCTTAACTGCTCATATGTGGTGCTGTGTTGTTGCATATCTAGCTCTGTTTCTTAGAAATGATAACCTTTTTCGAATCCCCTTTATATTCTTAAAACACATATATAGCAGTTTTAAGGAGTGGTTTGGATTAAAAAAATTGGACCCATATGCATTGCCACTTTTTGAAAGGAGTGTTTGGGAATTCATTGTGAAAAGGGGGTTCTAAAAGAATTGTTTTTAGTCCTTTTAAGGTTATTAGGATAGGTAGCAACAGCATTCCTCAGGCCATACCCACACACCTTTTTGCTGTCAACATTGACAGAGCATTAATTGGACAAAGATTTCCTTAAGTATGCATAGTCAGACTTTGTTGTTAACTTGTAGAAAACAAATATTGTTAAATTAGATAAGTAGGCTTAGACAACAACAACTCAGGCTCAATATCACTTCTTAAATTTACGCATTCAGAGGAGATAGATTATGACTCTTTCAGAACCACCTAAGAGTTTTGCTCAAATGGTACCACTATTTGTCAGATGAGTACAAGGATAATGGCAGGTTTTGGGGTTCAAAATCAGGATGTAATGAGAGTAATGTAAAACCTTATTGGAAAGACATTGAAAGGCTCTAAAGCTTGGTTATGTTGGCTAAAGCACAAGCATCTGAGGCATCTTTCTAAGGGCTAAAGTAGAAGCATGTGGGTTCCTAAGGCTAAGCTACAAGCATCAACTAAAAACACTCATTGTCAAATGACCCGTGTACCCATTAACAATTGTGTACTTGGGCTTGCAAATGCTAAAACCAGGGATGCTATTAAAGGCAAGACCTTTGGAGTGAAAATACAATGACTTTTGTTGAAGAGTAGATAGGGAAGAGGAAGCTTAAAAGTGGATAGTGATGTTAATCTACTTTATGATGTTATGTTTTTTGGTCCTTATATAATGGTAGTAGATGTTAATCTACTATAAAACAATATGCTTGTAACTAAATTTATTATTTTAGAATGGTTTGTATTTGGTTAATGAAGTAATGATGTTATCTTCTATATTGTGTTATCTGCTTATTCTGATTGATAAATGTATGTTTTGGTTAGGATATTATCTGCTTATACTTAAATTTCTTTTGCAAAAATAATTGACATTAGCTCAGACAGCTCAGATGATAAGAGATGGGCAGCAAAAAAAGCAAGTGCTCCAGTATTTTATGGGCCATCAACACAAGGATTGCTAGATGCTTATGGATGTGACACAATTGAGGAATATCTAGAATGGAACTACTTTCCAAGCACAGACAATGAAAGCACAAACATGGAAACCACAGACAAGGGAAACACATACAAGGATTGCATTGATGACTCTAACTCTGCAATGTCTAAAGGTAAATATGTACCAGTTTGCAAGAAACACAATCCAAACATGTATAGCCCTGTACCAGTCATAGGATGTGTGCTGGGACTAGCAAGTGTTACTACATGGGATGAAATTGAAAAGAAAATGGGAGTCAGGAAATCAAAAAACTTGTGCTAGCTAAGGCAAAGGGGGGAAAAGAATGGTTGTCATTGTGGAAGTTGATTCATGTTTCACATGTTTTAGATGTTAGCTTTTGTTTGTGTTTTGTTTAGCAATCAAACTTTATGGTGACTTATGTAATGGTGAAAATCATGTACTTTTTAAAACCTTATGAAATTTGATGTATTGGTCTATTTGGTTTGTGATGTTATTGTCTGGTTTGTGTGTTATTGCAGCTTGCACATTAACTAAGAGATGAGGGAGAGGCAAAAGCCACGGTTTAATAAGCAGGTTATATAAGCACTCTTTAAGCTACTAGCAAAAAACAAAGAAGCTTAAACTTCTATATTAAACTGGAATTGCATTACATAACGAAATAGGGTTACTCTGCCAGATGGTTAAACCGCTTGACTTCCGTAAGGGAGTCGCCGGTTCGTTTCTTGCTGGGTGCAACATCCTTTTTTATTAGCATTTTTTAAGTACAATAGCCAAATTATGAAGCTTAAACTTCTTTATTATAACAGTAATGAATACTATTAACGAATAGGTTGCTTTGGCAAGATGGTAACCTGCTTGACTTCTGTAAGGGAGGTCGCGGGTTTGATTCTTGCTGGGGTGTAACATCCTTTTTTTATTTTATTGTTATGAAGTTATTGGGTTTTTTTTTTTGTATTTAGTAACATACAACTAAACATAAGTCACAAAGTGTTAATAAGTATGAACATATAGTGTTTATAATGACTAAATGTCTATTTTGTGTTGTGACTATTTTCATCAAATAAGCCACATTGATTTTAATGTTTGTGTGACTTTTGTAATTTTAGCCACACAAAGCATGTTTGTTTTGGGTATTTAGTCACATACAAACTAAGATAATGTGACCAAAAATGTGTTAATAAGTGTCTATTCGGTGTTTAAATTGAAGAAATGTGTATTTGTATGACTATTGGATCATCCAATGGCCACATGAATTGAAGTTTTGTGGACCTTTTGTAATAATTTAGCCACTCAATGCAGTGTTTGATTTTGGGTATTTAGTCACATAAAAATAAGCATATGTGACCAAAAGTGTAATAAGTTTGTGACATATGTTTGTTAAAGGTGAAGAAATGTGTATTTTGTGTGACTAATATTTATTCCAAATGAGCTACATGAATTTTATGTTTGTTGTGGCCATTTGTATTATTTAGTCACACAAAGCTTGTTTTTTTTGTGGTGTTTAGTTCACATACAAATAAGCATAAAGTAAAGTTGCCCAAAAGTGTTAATAAGTGTTGACCTATGATGTTTATTGAGGGAATGTGTATTTTGTTTTTTTGTGACTGTGAATCATCCAAATGGTCAATGGAATTTTATGTTAGTGTGGCCCTTTTGTAATATTTAGTCACACAAAGCATGTTTGTTTTGGGTATTTAGTACATATAATTAAGCATATAAGTTAGCAAAAGTGTTAATATGTGTGACCATAAGGTGGTTTAAATTGAAAAATTTATGTATTTTGTTGTGACTATTGATCATCCAATTGGCACGCATGTATTTGATGTTTGTGTGGAATTGTGTATATTTAGGCCTTACAAAGCAAGTTTTGTTTTAGGTATTTTCGTTCACATAAACTAAGCATAAAGATGACCAAATGTTGTTAATAAGGTGACCATATGGTGTTTAAAATTGAAGAAAGAAATGTGATTAATTTTGCTGTTGATATATTGATCATTCCTAAAAAATAGCCACATGAATATTATGATTGTGTTGACTAAACGTTTAGTGTGACCATAGATTGCCATTTGGTCACACTGTTTGAAGTAATGTGACTAAAACACATTTGTTTGGCAAGCTAACACAAACTAAACTTTAGACACACATATTAAGTTACGTGACCATATGTAACGGAATTTGGCTACACTAAAATAATGTGTGACAAAACGTTTAGTGTGACCATATGTTCGGCACTTTATTGTACATTGTTTTCAAAGTGTTTGTGAATAAATATTTGTCAACTATTTATGTGTATATCGTGACCAAGGCTTCATGCTTACTTGTATTGGTACACGTTCGAAATTCATTATGTGACGAATAATTATTTACCTGTTACTTTTTAGCCAACATGATGTTCGAATGTGTGGCAATACAGTTCTAATGGTCACACGATAAAAATGTTCATGTGTGACTAATTAGTAAATGGTGTCTTTTTTGGTACCTTTGGTCACATAAATATGTGAATGTGTGACCGTTCCATTTTGCCCATGTGTGACCAAATCCACTTTTTGTACTAGTGATAATACTGACTGGAATACTGTTGCTGAACAAGTTCAAGAAAGACTGTCAGATACTATAAAAAAATATCAAACTCTCAAGAAGAAACCAATATCATTAGCTCAAGCAAGGAAGAATATGATGATTTATTTGAAGAATATAGATGGATACAAGAGGGTTATTAAAAGGAGATGAAGCTATGATTATTAGATCAGCCCATATTTTGAAGAGGAGTATATAAGGCTACAATCTTTATTTAGAAGATACAGAAGTTTGAGCAGACAATAAAAGAGAATTGCCCCCCCCCCCCCCCCTCCTACGAAGAGAACACTACTTCCAAGTGAGTTTTCTAAGAAGTTAAGGACAGCTGAAGCTTCAAGGTCAGAACCTATTCAAGAACAACCAACTGAAAGAACCAAAAGAATTATCTGAAGAAGACTTAAGAAGGATGTTGGTGATAGTTTTAGTAGAAGAAAATTAAGGGCAGAAGAAGCTTTACAAGTATTAAAATATCCTATCATTAGACTGGGAAATTCATATGAAGGATCAAGAAAATATTAGAGATTATCAGGGATTGGAAACATACAAAAGACAAATAGGTTACATTAATTTATAATTTGTAGAGGACACATATGATGTTCCAACTCATTAAAGTTGGACAGGCTGTTACATCTCCTTTAGATCTAATAATTAAACAAGTTGGTTATTATTCTTCCGATGACAAAATTATTTTTATAGAAAAGTAGATTGTGGTTTCATTACCATGTCCTGGGTGCTTGTTTCAGTCCATAAAGGGCTTTGTCAAGCTTGCAGACATAGTCAGGGAACTCACTACTTTCAAAGCCAGGAGGATTTTCACATAAACCTCTTCTTTTAATTTTCCATTCAGGAAGGCACTTTTGACATCCATCTGAAAAACAATAAAGTTCATGTATGTAGCAAAGGCAAGAAATATCTTGATAGCTTTCATTCTTGCCACTGGTGCAAAGGTTTCATCATAGCCAATTCTTTCTTCTTGACTAAAACCTTGAGCAACCAGTCTTACTTTGTTCTTGTTCATCCTTCTTGTTCCTGAACACCTATTTAGAGCCAATGGCTATCTTTTTAAAATGGAGTAGAACAAAAGTACAGACTTTGTTTTTGTAGAACTGATTTAGTTCTTCTTGCATAGCATCTACCCATCCTGGATTTTTTAGTGCCTTAAATACCTTTTTAGATTCTATCTCAAAGAAAAAGTCAGCAAATAGACATTCACTAGCTGAGACGGCTGTTAGTTTAGAAGCCATATTTTTTGTAAGCATGCCTTCACTAGGTTCACCAATGATGTTTACAAGTTCAATGTGTTGATTTCTATACCATCTATCATGACCAATAGGATATGAACTTATTGATGCATGATGGGTATTTTGAGACTGAGATACTTCAGGGACTAAAGGTTGAATATAAGCTACTGAGGTTTCAGTAATGTTCCCTTAAGTTTCTTTAGTGGGTTGAAAATTGATTAGTTCATTTTGAGTATTTTGCATTAGTGTCCCTTCAGTGTTTACTAGGCCAGGAGGACTTTCAACATCCTTAGTGTGAGGAATATTTTTCTCATTTGGAGTAATTACTTTAGGGACATGATTGTCTTATGTGAGTTCAGTAAGTAAACAAACATGGGGAATGATGTAGTATGAAATAACATAATTTGATTGATACTGTCTAGATGGATCATCTTCCTGAAGAAATTCATCAGGAGGACATCTAGATGAATCATTAATTCCAAATTCATCTACTGTGGTATTTATGAACCTAATGGCTTCCATACTCTCATCAAAGGTAACATGATAAGTCTCCTCTATTTGTTGTCTTCTTGTGTTAAAGACACTAAAAGCCTTAGAGACAAATGAGTATCCTGGGAAATATCCATCATCAGCCTTTGCATCAAATTTGCCTAGTTGATCCTTGTGATTATGAATGAACACAAGACATCCAAACACATGAAAGTAGCTGATATCAAGGATCCTTTCTCTGAATATTTCATAGGGAGTCTTATCATGTCTTTTGACTATGATTGATCTATTATGAGTGTTGCAGGTAATCCTGATTGCTTCAGTCCAGAAATGCTTAGAGAGTACTGAGCCATTCAGCATTGTTCTAGCAGCCTCAATGAGAGTTATGTTCTTCCTTTCAGCTACACCATTTTGTTCAGGTGTATAGGGAGAAGAGAAGTTTTGATAAATTCCTTTCTCATCACAAAAACACTCAAGCTCAGAGTTTCTAAACTCGAACCCATTATCAGTTCTGATTTGTTTGACTTTTACATCATTTTGGTTTTCAACTATCCTGATAAAAGACATGATCATTTCAGCTGCATGACTCTTCTTCTTGAGGAAGTGAACCCATGTGTACCTTGAGTACTCATCAACAATAACTAGGGTATACTTCTCATGATTTATGGACGTTGGACTGACAGGTCTAAATAGATCCATGTGAAGAAGATGTAGGCACTTCCTGATTAAGAAGTTTTGTTTAGTTTTGAATGAAGCTCTCTTATGCTTTCCTTTTTCACATGATGAACATGGTTTATCCTTTTAATAAACAAGTGAAGGAAGGCCAAGAACTTTGTTTTGTTCAGCAAGTTTATTAACGTTCATGAAATTTAGATGTGATAGACTTTGTACCATAGCTAGTTTACACTTTTTGAGGCTTTGGAAAAGAAGCAGGCTTCATTTAGAGTTTGTTGTAATGAACATGTCAGAGGGGGGACATTAATCATTTCTTTTTGGGTAAATCAACATAATTTCATTATTAGCATTAAAGATTGTTCCTTGCTTATCATCAAACTGAACAATACATTTAGCATCACAGAGTTGACTAATGCTAATTAGATTCTATTTAAGACTATTTACAAAAGCTACTTAAGAGAAAATTATACCACCACAGTTTATTAAACCATATCCCTCAATAATGCAAGATGAGTTATCACCAAAAACTACCTTAGGACCTGGTTGCTCTACATATTTGTGCAGATAACTGCTTGAACTAGTTATTACTCCTTGATGCAATTTCTACGGTCTAATAGCCAAATGGCTCCTGATGTGTCTCTGCACAAATAATAAACTTGGTTAGTTTCTCTTGTGAACCCACTTCTTTGTGAGCTCTCTGGCTCTTGTAGCCTAAATTTTCTAACCTCTCTTAAAATGCTCAAAGTCATTATGGTCAGCGGTTGAGTGCACATTACTTCCACATGTAGTGCAGCTCACACAAACTGAGGATTCTCTAGACTAAGATGACTCAACTAGGACTCTTCCTTTGACAAGAATGACACAATTGTGTCCTGAGGTGAAATGGTCATGACTTTTACATATTTCACACTCAGGGTAATTTTGACAATCATCAGGACGATGGTCGTTGAAACCATAATGTGTGCTTGGTGGGAAAGGCTTTGCCATAGCTTTTAGGATTTGTTTGGAAAGAGAGGCATGGTGATAAGGCTGTGCCTTGTAGTTTTTAATACTATTTAGTGATGCAACATACATGTCATTATCTAAGGTCCTATGATCCTCTTTCTTGCATTTCATGCAGTAGAGAATTTTATAACAATCATCAGTTAAATGATTGGTATAGTGACACAGTTTACATTTTAGCTTGGGTTTATGAAGGGGTTTTGGCTTGACTGGTTTGGATGAGTCAGTGTTCTTTCCATTTGGTTTAGATTCCTGACTTAATTTAGATGAATTGAATGACTTAGATGATTCAGACTATGGATTCACAAATTTGGATTCCTGAATCTTCTGAGTGGAGTTAATCTTTTAATCTATTAGTATTTGAACTATTTTGGTTAGTTCATTAATTTTGGAGTCTTGATCATTGATTTTGACTTCAGTTGGAACTGAAGAAGTGACTAGTTCAGTATCACAAATAGTGACACGTCTTGAAACACTCTTATTTGAATATTATTGTATTTCAGGCTTTGTGTGTTTCATGGTACCCAAAGCAGGTCTCTCTCTTGGAGAGTGATCTTTGTAAGTGAATGTCATTACCTTAGAGCTTGGAGAATCTCCCTGAAGATTCTTTAGTGGAGGTAGAGGAGTTTGGGGTTCTGATCCTAACTCTATGGAAGACTCAGGATTAGTGGGTGCCTTAGTAAGTTTTAGACACTCTTAACAGCTTGACTTTCAGGGACTAGAATTCTTTTTTGGGTAAAGGGTTACCCCGGTAAATGGCTAGACTAGAATTCTTCCAGTGTTAAAGTTTGGAAGTTTGCTGTCATGGTTGTGTCTCTGATAACATCAAATAACGTCACTTTTATAGCATCATTTATCCTATATAATTAACCTATTTTGTATAATTATTGCAAAGAATTGTTACTTAATCATTTGTATTTGAAAATTGCAATAATTATGGTAGTACTTGGTGAAAGTTAACATACAATTTAATATTATTCTTAAAAAACCTCTTATTTAAAAGTATAATAATATTTTCACATTGTATAATTTAAACAAGCTAGAACATAATTCAAAGAATAAACTAATTAAACACACTAATTAATGTCATTTTTAACACACTCATAAAATAAAAAGTACATGTTATTATACACATTGTATAAACAAATAAAACACATACAGTTTAGTACAATTTATATGCTAATACATATAGTTTTGAAAGTCGGACCAGACCAACGAGTTTAACCGGGAACATGAGTGACCACCGGTTCGGCTAGCAAATAAAAGCCGCCCGAAAACGAACTAAAGAGAACCGACCGAAACAGATTATTTTCTTTTTGTTTTTATCCAGTTAATTACAGGATACTCGCGCCAGCAACGTACTAGTACCATGCTATATAATTGTTAAAGAACAATGTAAAGCATCTATATTTACATTTCTTAAGTTGCATACGAATAACTTGAAAGTTGAGAATTATAAATATCAATAATGGAAGAAAATAAGGGGCCGTTTGTTTGGGGTTATTGAATGAAAGAATGGAATCATTGTTAAAATCAAACGTTTGGTTTGTAAAAAATTATGATATTGGAATGCAAGCCAAAAGTTCAATATAGACCCAATATTTGTCATATACCCAATGAACCAATCCTAGCCACTCATTTTTTTTTTATCAAAAATAAAAAAACCCACTTTCCATCTTTTAAAAAAAAATTAAATATCTCACACACTGTTAATCGTTACGCAAAACAAAACATATTATCGCGACGAGAATTAAATTATCTTTCTATAGAGGGGCGACACTATGTACTTTCGACGAACTTTTTTTTATGATTTTATGAAGTCATATACGATTTTATGAAATCATATATGATTTATGAAATCATATATGATTTTATGAAATTATATATGATTCGTTATACGAATCATATATGATTTTCGCAATTCGTGACTGAAACAAAATTGAAAAAAAGTTCGTTAGAATCACAAATAATATATTATGATTTTATGAAATCATATATGATTCGTTATACGAATCATATATGATTTTCGCAATTCGTGACTGAAAACAAAAATCGAAAAAAAGTTCCTCAAAAGTATATCGTGTCACCCGTCTACTGAAAGATAAAAAAATACTCGTCGCGATGGTGTATTTTTTGTCGTGTGACGATTTACCGTTTGTAAGATATTTTATTTTTAAAAAAGAGATGAAAAGTGAGTTTTTTTATTTTTGATGAAAAAATAAATAGTTGAGATTGATTTATTGGATCTATGACAAATAATGGGTCTATATTGATCATAACTGGAATCCAAATAGTGTGAAGAAACCATAGCCTCATGCTAGGCAAGATAGGTACCTTTTGTGATTTTTTTTCTTCTCTCTCCTAATAAAATATTTTTTGTTATTTAATTCTCATCTCAAGTGTTTTTTTTCTCCTTCACCATATATTCCTTTTGGGTATTATTGGGTTTGAAAAATCCAAGAATCTTCTTGTCACCATCGTTGAATCAGAAGTTGAAGCTGTTACATAATCATTCGTCGGAGCGGGATCACCCGTCTTCAAAACTATGTTACTGTTGTCACAGAGGTTGTTGGTTCTTCCCACTGTCCACCCCATTTGCTTCTTCTAAATAAAGTAAAAGAAGATAACAAAGTTAGAGAAAGGCAACCTTTTTTGGTGTCTGCATTGTGTCGTGAGATGAAGAGAAGAAGGCCACAAGGAACATTTTTACATTATGATCCATATGGTAGGTGTGGAATTAATATATAATTTATTTTTGGCAATTTTGTAACAGTTTGTTTTATAATAGAGTTTTAGACTATATTAAATATTAGGACTTTGCAATTTATATTCATTAGTAAAGAAAGACGAAGTGTGCAAATAATTTTGTTATAGAAAACTTGATATCCAACCCTTAACCAAACAATAGATTTGACAATTGGGTACAAACTCATACCCATTTCCACTCCATTCAATAACCAATCCGATAAGTATAGTCATTCCCTCCAACAAATCAAACGGACCCTAATTACATTAACCTATGCATCTATGCATTAAGATATGATAGACACACAAGTCGCTTTTAAGGCGGGTTTTGGTATATACACACCTAAACGTGTTGTTTTTATGTTTTTTTTTAAAACGGTGAGGTTATACAATACTAAGTTATGCAATGAGATATGATAGACACACAAGTCGCTTTTAGGACGGGTTTTGGTATACACACCCAAATGTGTTGTTTTTATGTTTTTTTTAAAACGGTGAGTTTATACAATACTAAGTTATTTATTCGATTCCACAATACTTACCCAGAATATAATCTCTGCGATCCTCAAATAATAATTAGTGATTCGATTCTACAGTAAATACCCTGAATGTATTCCATGATAGCCTCAAATAGATGCATCTATGAGGCAGAACCCATATATTACCACCTTGAAGGAAAACACATATAGAGAGACACGAACTTGAGACATTTCGTATGTGGTAACAACTTCTCCAAAATCACTTTTTGATGACCAATTAAGCTAGCCTAGTTAGTTACCTGTTGTTTTTATGTCAGTAATCATACTCGTCTTAATACTTGAGGGTGCTGTTTAGTATTACCCAATGTTGTAAAAATCGCTCGGCGGTATCTCGAAGGTCGATCACTTTCAGGCGATAAGTCGGTCTTGGCGGCAATATATCGGTTTCTCGATGGTCACCATAAAATATAAAGGAATTTATTTAAAGAAAAATATCGGCAATATCTTAACAAAATAAGTTAATAATCAAAAAATATATATATATACATATATATATATATATATATAAATATATTGAATATTTATTTGATATAAAATCTACAAATTATAGATATATTTAATAATTTTATTAATGTTTTTATTATTTATAATGATATTTCTTATGTATATGTTGCAAAATTTATATTATATGTGATTTTTAATTAAGCTTGTCTAATTTTCATAAAGCACATTTAATTATTTATTGAGCTTATTCTATAAGTTTCTTAGTGGGCCAATAAATATATTATTACTAGTGGGCCAATAAATATATAAGTATATGTTTAGATAACCTAATATTACAGCCGACACTTCTTCAACCTTCTTCAACCTCCCATCCACAACCAAAAAAATCCATAAAATACCATAAAATAACCATTCTTTCTAAAATTAAATCATGATCAAGAAAATCATAACACCAAAAATCGGCTGAGTTTGACCGATTTTGACCAAAACACCAAGTTTGACCGATTTGCTGCAAATCGTGGCGATGGACCACTGCCAAGCAATATATCACTATATATCGGCAACCATGACCGATTTTTACCAAACTACTATTACCTAGCATAGTTTTAAAAAGTGCGCCTTAAGGTGCGCCTAGGCTCCAAGGCTCAAGCTCTATGGATGTTTTCAGAGCGAGGCTCCACACATGCACAAGGCTCACAAAAAGTGCAGCGCCTTGAGCCTAGGAGCACCTAGGAGAGGTGACGAATTTTGAAACTCTTTTTTTCGAATTTAACATTCATCGCATTCATATATTAATGAAAGATAACCTAGAAACTAACTATGTCAAAGAATTTGAGTATTTGGTCGTTCAATTCAAGTGTCTACACATACGGACTCCTCACTCTATTTTAAGCATGATATAATGAAATCTCATCATGCCATGAATCTTGATACATTACTTGTTATTTTGGGTTTAAATTTGAACTATGTTAAGTGTTATTTTAGTCATCATTAATATATAAATTGTCTCCTAAACTATTTTTTTTTCAATTTAATGCGCCTCATATTCCTGAAGCCCTCGCCTTGGTCTGTGCCTCGCCTCAAGGCTGCATAAACCCTTTGCGCCTTAGTGCACCTTGAGCCTTTTAAAACATTGTTACCTAGACCTTTTTTGAGTTTTTCTGCACATATGTATACCCAATTAGATATTGATCAACCATGATACCTGATTTCATATAAAAGATTTTAAAATTCTGGAACATGTGATTATGATCTACAATACATTGTAAAAACATACAAAAGCTAGGATTGATGGCATTAAATAGTCGGGTCGACTCGACCCGGTGCAATTTTTTTGGTATTTACGAAATAGCCCCTCGAGTATTTACGAAATACCCCATCGCATTATGTGTCAAATTACGAAAACTACCATCATTTTAATTTTTTTATAAAATACCCCTTTCCCCACTAAAGGCCGTTAAGTAATGACCGTTAGTTTAAATTTTTTTAGAATGCATCAAAATAGTGCTTGAAATCAGTCGTTACTTAACGACCGTTAATTTTTTTTATTTACAAAAATATACCTCCTCTCACGTCCAACCGAAAACAACGGTCGTTAAACATCCCGCAGCGGAGCGCGGGTAGATTCGCTCGTTGCGTACAAATAACTAGAGTTGAGAATTAAAAATACTATAAATGGAAGAAAAAATGATGTATTAGAGAATTGCATGTGAAAACAATAAGATTTAAGTTCATTTGGATATCAAAATTAATGTGGATACTAAGGGACTAATCTCCACCCTTCGTCTCCATCTTGATCCAATGGATATATTAAACTCAAAAACCATTTTTCTCCTTTTTTTGAAATATTAATATCTCTCAAACCGTTAATCGATAAGTGAAAAAATACCATCACGACTAGCATTAAATTATCTTTCTATCAATATCCACTTTGATATACTTTCGACGAAATTTTTTTTCCTTTTTTTCACGTTTTTTTTGTTTTTTTTTGTTTTTTCGTCTTTTTTCGTTGTTGAAACTTGCGTAAGAAATCATATATGGTATTAGTCTTAAATCATATATGATATTTAAAATCATATACGATATTACTGATAAATTACATATGATAAAATCATATATGATATTAGTGTTAAATCATATATGATATTTAAGTTTAATGCAATCATATGTAATTCGATGTTAGTGTTGTATACTTATATCATATATGATTTTATACGAATATTCAAATTAGTGTTTAATCATATATGATACGAATTTTAATGCTTGTGCACGCACGGGGCTTATACATTATGTTTTTCTAAACTACATATATATTTTTATTTTTTTCTGTTTTATAAGTTATATTATAGAGTATTATCGAAATGTATGAAGATAATAGATTCATTAAATCTTGTATATATTACGTAGTATATGAACTTGAGGATGATTACTGATTCTTTTCTTTTGATATACCTGTTTTCTGACTCGATATTGTGAGCCAACTAATCCCAGCAAAACTACCCTTTTAGGTAGCTTTGAGTTGGCTCAAGTGAACCTTCGATGTGCTTCGGTTGTACAACATAATTTCAGGCCGACAATAAAAAATCCACCAAAAGGTCTTCAGGTAGATTTGAGATGTGATTAGATAATGTAAAATCTTTGTTTGGAAGTAAGAAACTGTTTACATTTGTTGTATTTTAAAATATAAAGTCTAGAGGTATAAAGTTTAAGGGGTTATTTGTTTATTTTTTAAAGTTATAATAAAATTTGTAAATTTATAAATTTACACTTTTAACTTAATATAATTTATTTAAAATTAAACCACTAAAGTTTTATTAATTATCTCCTCTTTTTTTAAGTTTTTGTTTTCACAAATTTAACACATATATTTTCATGTGTTTTTTTTCTCATCAGATTTTTCCACCATATTTTTCAATTTTGACCAAATTGATTCAATTTTGACTATTTATTCACCAATCAGATCGCACGATTTTGTCTACGTGGCAAAATCAAGCATTCTGATTGGTCTAATTTATTTTCATATAAGATTTAATTTGATAGAAAACTCCGAAATGATGTAATTCTTTTATTATATATAATCCCAGCAAAACTACCTTTTTAGGTAGCCCGGAGTTGGCTCAAGTGAACCTTCGATGTGCTTCGGTTGTACAACATGATTTCAGGACGACAATGAAAAATCCACCAAAAGGTCTTCAGGTAGATTTGAGATGTGATTAGATAATGTTAAATCTTTGTTTGGAAGTAAGAAATTGTTTACATTTGTTGTATTTTAAAATATAAAGTCTAGAGGTATAAAGTTTAAGGGGTTATTTGTTTATTTTTTAAACTTATAATAAAATTTGTAAATTTATAAATTTACACTTTTAACTCCATATAATTTATTTAAAATTAAACCACTAAAGTTTTATTAATTATCTCCTCTTTTTTCAAGTTTTTGTTTTCACAAATTTAACACATATATTTTCATGTGTTTTTTTTCTCATTAGTTTTTTCCACCATATTTTTCAATTTTGACCAAATTGATTCAATTTTGCCTTTTTATTGACCAATCAGATCATACGATTTTGTCTACGTGGCAAAATCAAGCATTCTGATTGGTCTAATTTATTTTCATATAAGATTTAATTCGATAGAAAACTCCGAAATGATGTAATTTTTTATTATATAAAAGATTTTCATGCAAGTTTCAACAACGAAAAACAACGTAAAAAACAAAAAAAATGTGAAAAAAGCAATTTTTTTTCGAAAGTATATTAAAGAGGATATCTATGGAAAGATAATTAAATGCTCGTCGTGATGATATATTTTTTTCGCTTAATGATTAACGGATTAAGAAATATTTAAGTTTTAAAAAATAAATGAAATAATAAAATCTTTTAATATCAGCTATTGATTTATCCTTTTAACCCCTTCTTTTTAGATGGATGGTGTGGATGAGTCCCTTGATATCCAACCTTTTTTTGGTATCCAATATAACTCTCCTCAAACAATAATCCTATTAACATGTGGATAGGTTATACTTATACTTCAAGAAAAATGATTTGTAGGCCTAAGTTCGCCAAATACAATACATTTATATTATCACCAAGTATAAAATATGGTGACTTAATGGTAAGGGCTTAGCTTCTTAAAACGAAAGTGTTTAAAGGTTTTGGGTTCAACCCTTGGGAAGAAAATTAATCTTTCGTTAGCCACGGAGGTTCACCTGCGATGACTCCAAACTATTTAAAAAGCTAATCACTTTGAAATTAATCGGCTTGCAATTTCAATTCAAAACCCAAATAAAAAAAAGAGTACAAAATCAATATTCACCATACCAATAAGAGTGAATAAAAAAAAGTACAAAATCAATATTCACCGTACCAATAAGAGTGAATCTCTATCTTCAAGTGTGGAAATCATTTCTCTACAGGTCATAGATTTATTATATTAACTTATGCAACTATACATAAATATATGATAGACGAACAAGTCATGTATGAGGTGAGTTTTGGTATATACACACACCTAAACTCGTTTTAAGCATATATTATATTAACTTATGCAACTATACATAAATATATGATAGACGAACAAGTCATGTATGAGGTGAGTTTTGGTATATACACACACCTAAACTCGTTTTAAGCATATATTTAGACATGTATTGTACGTTTAAATAACACTATTTTATAATTTATACCTATACCTAAACCAAAACCCGTGAAAAAAAAGTATATCCCCCAAACCGTACCAACATCAACATGTCTCAGGTTCTAGTTTCCCTCCGTGTCGATTGCCTTCCCTAATCTGTGCATGATATATAAACATAAAATCCGAGAATATGCCAATTACAGTCTACTTGCAATTATAATACTATACATATATCATTGGTTTGTTGGAATTTAGCTGACGATTCTTGAAGGTTGGCATGTTTTGCTTTCTTCAGTCATTTGTAGGGCGAACAAAAGTCACTTTGTTTCCGCATATCCACAAACATAACAAAAAACGAGTAGATAAAATTAAATAATATCATGAACAATTTTATATCCACGTCTTCATAGGTATTCCGTATTGGTGTATGTGCATCCAGTCTAAATTTTTTATATAATACACTGTACAACATGTTAGTGGTTGTTAGGGGTGTGAATCGGGTCGGGTCGGTCGGGTTCGGGTCAATCGGGTCTGGTTAATTCGGGTCAAAGCTCAAAATTTCATACTCGAACCCGACCCTATTTGAACTCGGGTTATTCGGGTTTGGGTCTATTCGAGTCGGGTCAATTCGGGCCGGGTCAACCCGAATTTGAGTAAAATGATAAAAAATTCTTTTTTTTACTCTTTTATTTAGAAAATCTATAATTTTATATTAAAAAAAAAAAAAGCCTTTATTTTGGTCAATCGGGTTGACCCGAACCCGAGTTAGCCAAAACATTTCAACCCAATACACGGCCCTATTTAGAACTCGGGTTAGTCAGCTTGACCCGAATTGACCTGAATAAGATTTTTGACCCGAGTGACCCGACCCGAATAGGGTCGGGTCGGGTTCGGTTCGGGTCGGCTTTTTTGACACCCCTAGTTGTTACTACTTACTAGTGCGTAATCTTTAGAGAACAAGTTATCTTAACCCATGCTTTGAGTCATTTTCGAAAACGTCACTTGATGATATGAGCCTCACCGCACTTTGCTTTTGTGAGTGTTGAGCCGTCACCATCACATCAAATGCTCCCGAAAACGCCCATTATAATCAAGGTTATAAATAGCGTGAGGTGTGGCGTGGCGGCATGGTCAAGCCTCATGTCTTAGGAGCCATGACGAGTCATGGCGTTTTTTAAGGCGTGACTTAAATCGACACAAATTTTGAAAATATTTTATAAAATTTTATATTTCTATCATATTTCAAATATATTGAGTTTACAAAAAGTGTCATACATAAGAAATAAAGTCAAGAAACTATCTTTGCATGTAATGTTTTTAATTACTATAATAAAACGATTTTTATCAAAATTGAATTCAAAAAAGCCTCCACGCATCATGCTTTATCGCGCCTTGTCACGTTTATTCACTTCTCATCTCACGTCACGCCTTAAGCCTACGCCTTGGTCTATTGCGTAGCGTGGAGGTCACGCCTCGCACTTTTGCGAGGCCTTAGCGGCACCATGGCGTGCCTTTTAGAACATTGATTATAATACATCATTACCATATTCGTTTGTGATCTAAATGACCCAAAAACATATATCTTACGGGGTTTACCAAACACCCCGTTTTAACTCATTTGCATACACTTTAACAACTAACTAAACCAATGACTCTTACCCATTATACAAATCCATGTTTACATGACACTTGACATTTGAAAACGTTATGTGATGGCACGAGACCCACACCATCACTCACGTTTTCGGGTATATTTCTCGCGTTATAAAGGGAGGAGTACTTGACGACACCAGAAATGTGGTGTTATAGAGAGAGGGGTATTTTTGGTATTATGAGGTATTCTGGTGTTAAAAAAAGTGTTGATGTCACAACACTTTTCTCATAATACTAACTCGATGTCACCATAATGTCACAGAGCTGTCTCGACAAGGGTCTTCCGTGCGGCACTTAGTCTCTACTAAGTCAGTGTTGCTCAAACACTCAACGATCTAGGCAACTAAGAAAGCTTTAAAGAAAGGAACACAAGTGAAAGGGGAAATGCTTTGTATTGCTAAAGAGAACTTTACAAGAAAGAATACAAGTGAAGAATGAGATGATTTCCTCAAATGAGGATGGTTCTATTTATACTACACAAACTAAGGATACAAATAGGCTTTATTACAAGGGCCCGTATTCTACAACCTTTTACAAGAAGCTTTTAGGTCTTCCAGGAGTTTCCATGGGCTTCCAAGACCTTCTCCCACTTTTCATAGAATTCCACTAGTCTTTTAGTCAAGTGTAGAACAATCCGGAACCCCGGATAACCTCGTAAAAGTAGGTGAGACGTGGCATCCTCCCCCACCTAAGCTCGCGACGTCCTCGTCGTGCCATCCTCATGATATCTTTTGATCTCATTCGCAAACTGCCATAGTAAGTCTTCCGCTTCCCAACTTGCTTCACTATCAGGCAAGTCACGCCACTTGATCAAGTACTCTTTATAGCTTGGCACTCCTCGTCTTCGTATCGTACAATCCAACAAAATCTCTTCGACCTCTCGATCGTACGAAGTAACAACCACTGTTGGTGCCCGTTTGGACACCCTCGTCCCGGGTCTTCCTCGTCCCCATGATAAGGCTTGAGAAAGCTAACGTGAAAGACCGGGTGGATCTTCAACTTGGGCGGTTGTTGAACTCGATAAGATACCTTTCTAACACGTCCAATCACCGGGAAAGGGCCTTCATACCTCCGTATTAATCCCTTATGAACCTTCCTCAATGACTTGAATTGTTGAGGCAAGAGCTTCACCATCACTTGATCTCCAACCTCGAACTTGACGTGTCTCCTCCTTTTATCCGCCTATTTCTTCATCTTCTTAGCCGCCTTGTCCAACGATGCACGAGCCAAATTCGCTTGTTTGTGCCACTCCTTTATGGTTTTGTAAGCGGGCCGAGGGCTACTCCCCTGTTGATGCGGGACTAAGGCATTAGAATCAATGGTTGGCGCCCCCGTGGACCAAACTCAAAAGGACTCTTCCCCGTGGCTTTACTCTGTTGCATGTTGTAAAAGAATTGAGCAACATCAAGGAGTTTAGCCTAATCATGTTGATTGGCACTCACATAGTGCCGAAGATAGAGCTCTAATAGTGCATTCACCATCTCTGTTTTCCCGTCCGTTTAGGGATGAAAACTCGTGGAGACGTTCAAATCCATCCTCATGATCTTGAACAACTCCGTCCAGAAGCGCCTCATGAATCTCAGATCTCGATCACTAACAATCACATGTGGTACTCCCTAACACTTTACCACATTCTTGAAGAAGAGCTTGGCCGTATCATCCGCTATAACATCAGGTGGTGCGGCTATGAAAGTCCCATTCTTTGAGAATCGATCCACCACCACTATAATACTTCCACCTCCTTTTGACTTCGGCAAGCATGTGATAAAGTCCATGGAAACACTCTCCCATGGTCCCTTGGGCGTCGGTAGAGGCTCTAGCAATCCTCCCGACTTCTTTTGCTCTATCTTGTCTTGTTGGCAAATAAGGCATGTCCGCACGAATGTCTCAACATCGTCCTCCATTCGCGACTAATAATAAGTGCCCTCGACCAATGCCAACGTCCTCGTAATCCCCGGATGACCAGCCTACTTTGAATCATGACACTCTTTCAAGATTGCTCGCCTAAAGTCGCCCTACTTAGGAACATAAAGCCGATCTCCTTTGGTGAATAACATGTCTCCCTTGAGCCAAAATCTCTGGGTCCTCCCGTCTTTCGCGAAAGCTATGATCTTCTTGGCCAAAGGATCATGTTCCAACCCTTCCTTGATTCGGTCTTGGAGGAATAATTGGGCTTGGGTGATTGCCGCAAACTCCGCCTTGCGACTCAATGCGTCGGCTATTACATTAGCCTTCTCCGGCTTGTATTCCAATTGGTAGTCGAACTCGTGTAGGAAGTATTGCCAACGAGCTTGCTTGGGACTTAACTTCTTTTGGGTTTGAAAATAACTTGTGGCAATGTTATCCGTCTCGATCACGAATCTCGAACCTAATAAATAATGCCTCCAAATCCTCAAGCAATGGACAACCGTCGTCATCTCTTTCTCTTACACTGTGTACCTCCTTTCCGTATCGTTTAACTTCTGGATCTCGAATGCGATCGGGTGTCCATCTTGCATTAGAATTCCTCTAATAGCAAAGTCTGATGCATCCGTGTGTAACTTGAAAGGCATGGCCACATCCGGTAGTCTCAACACCGGCTCTTTCATAACTGCTTTCTTCAAACTCTCGAACGCCGCTTGGCACTCTTCGTCCCATATCCAAGCTTTTTTCTTCTTCAATAGATCCGTCAAAGGAGATGTTATAACCATGTATCCCATGTTAAACCTGCGGTAATAGTTCACCAAGCCAAGGAAAGATCTCAACTTCATAACCTTAGTTGGTGATTCCCAATCTTGTATAGCCTTTATCTTTGCACCATCCATCATCAATCCACCATCCTTGATCTTGTGTCCCAAGAACTCGACTTTAGCTTGGGCGAAAGAGCACTTCTCCAACTTCACATAAAGTTCGTTGTCTCGTAACACTTGGAACACGTGTTTCAAATGCAAGACATGCTCCTCTAAGGTATGAATATTAACAACAATATCGTCTAAGTATACCACCACATATTTGTCAAGGAACGGGTGAAACAATTTATTCATGAGGGTGCAAAATGTCGCGGGAGCATTGGTCAAGCCAAATGACATGACTAAGAACTCGTAAGAGCCGTACCTAGTGACACACGTCATCTTGGACTCGTCTCCCTCGCTATCCGTACTTGGTAGTACCCCGATCTCAAATCCAACTTGGTGAAGTATTTTCCAATATGATCAAACAAATCCGCAATGTGAGGAATAGGGTACTTGTTCTTGATTGTTACCTTGTTAAGTGCCCGGTAGTCTATGCACATCTGCAAGGACCCGTCCTTCTTCCTTTGAAATAGCACCAGCGCACCATATGGGGCTTTCGAGGGTCAAATATAGCCAGCATCCATTAGCTCCTTGAGTTGTTTGCGTAACTCTTTCAACTTGGGTGATGGTATTCAATAAGGGGCTTTGGCGGAGGGTTTGGAACTCGTCTCCAACTCGATGGTATGATCCACGTCCCTCCTAGGTGGTAGCTTCTTGGGCAACTCCTTGGGCATCACGTCCTTGAACTCTTCAAGTACCCGCTCGATCGCCTTTGGTACCTCACTTTGCTTGAACCTTAATCTGTCTCTAGCGTTGTTACCGCCAAATATCAAGGCTCGCTCTTGTTGAATCCTTTCTTGAATTGCATGGCCGAAAGGGTCTTCGATCCACTCTTGGCATCCCGCTCCGTGCTCACCATGCAAGTCTTTCTACCATCTAAGATATACAAGGAATTAACAAACGACATAGGGAAAGCTCGTACCTTATTGAGAAATTCCAACCCAAGAACCACTTTGAAATCATCCATCGGGACCACCAACAAATCAATCGTCCCCTCCCATTCTCCTATCTTTGCCCGAACGTCCTTAGCCACTCCATGAATGGCCTTGGCTAGAGAATTTACCGCCTTAATTTTTCCACTTCCTTTCATAGCGTTAATCCCTAGCCATTTGGCTTCATCATCCGCTACAAAGTTATAAGTCGCACCGGAATTAACAAGAGCACAAACCTTAACACCGTTGATGGTTGCTTCCATATATTGTAGGCCTTTTCCTACAACCTTCGGCACCTTCGTCTTTGCATTGATTGCATTTAAGATCCTTATCGAACCCATGCTCCCGCCATCACTCGCCTCTTCGTCTCCATGAGCCGACAAACCGTTGAGGCTTGATTTCTTCGGGCAATCACGAGCTCTATGAGGTCCATCACATATGAAGCATCCACCACTCTTGTAGCTTGTTTTCAAGTTTTATCCTTTCCGGTAGGAGGTTTACGTGCAAGATCGACCTTTGGTTGGGCATTCTTTTCTCCCCCACCTTTCTCTTGGTTCACCTTCCGATCTTTCGGCTTAGACGATTCCCTCCTTGTACTAAAGTCAATCAAAGCCTCGGCAATAACAATAGCCGTAGAGAGATCTTGAACTCCACGTTGTTCCAACTCCGTCTTAGCCCATCCTTGTAAACCATAAAGAAAGTAAAAGAGAGAGTCTTGGTCAGAAAGCTTTGGATTCTCCAAGACAAGTGTGGTGAACTCCTTGACGTACTCTCGTATCGTCCCAGATTGCTTGAGTTTACAAAGATGACTCTTCGCCTCGTTCTTAGCATTCTCTGGATAGAATTGTTTCTTGAAATCCGCCACAAATTCAGCCCAAGTATCGATAGTAGCAGTACCTCGCTCGATATCTCCATACCGACGTCTCCACCATAACGCCGTGGTATCCTTCAAGTATCGGGTTGCCATCTTGATCTTGGAATCATCATCCACCACGTTGACACCTTTCAAGTATTGTTCCATCTCTCACAAGAAATCATCAACCGCCTAGCTTCTCGGTTTCCCACGAACGGTGATGGTTTAGGAACATCAATCTTCCGACCATGATTAGTGTTGCCACCGCCACTAGTCAAGGACCGCTTGCACAATGCCATATCCGCTTGTAAGTATTCAATGACTTGATGAAGTATGGAGACCTCTTCTCCAAACTCCTCCCGTATATTCGTGATCTCGCCCATGAACGAATCTCTTAAGTCATGGATTTCACACTTCAAGTCGCCACTAAGAGTATTGAGGGCTACTCGAAAGTCCTCCCTCATACTCGTGAAATCGAAGTCCAAACCTTCCTAGCCCTCAACTTGGTTCTTCAACTCCGCCATGGATGCCTTAACACCCGCCACTCTCTGATCCAAACTTGCCACAACGTCCTTAGACATACCTTTCTTCTTGGGGTTTTGATGCACATCGTCCCGACCCCTGTTCTCATCAATAACCGTACTTCCACTAGCAGCGTTCTTATCGATTTTTTCAATCGCCATTGCCTTGAATCAACCTTGCTCTGATACCACTTGTCACGGACTTGTCTCGACAACGGTCTTTCGTGCCGCACTTAGTCTCTACTAAGTCAGCCTTGCTCAAACACTCAACGATCTAGGCAACTAAGAAAGCTTTAAAGAAAGGAACACAAGTGAAAGGGAAAATGATTTGTATTGCTAAAGAGAACTTTATTAGAGAGAATACAAGTGAAGAATGAGATGATTTCTCCAAATGAGGATGGTCCTATTTATACTACACAAACTAGGGCTATAAATGGGCTTTATTACAAGGGCCCGTATTCTACAACCTTCTACAAGAAGCTTCTAGTTCTTCCAGGGGTTTCCATGGGCTTCCAAGAGCTTTCAAGACCTTCTCTTACTTTTCATAGAATTCCACTAAGTCTTATAGTCAAGTGTAGAACAATCCAAAACCCCAAGTAACCTCATAAAATTAGACGGGACGTGACAATAAACACTAGTGCTCAATATCTTTACTATAAAATGATTCCAAAAAATTGAAGTGTATTAAATATTTAAATTCTTTTTTAGCCTATAATTAATTCTTTATCATTTTGCATGCGTCAAAATATCCTTATAAGATGCTTAACACTGGCATCTTGATCTAACTATTGATTCTACGCGACGTTGAACCTGTCAATGGTTGCATATCATTCGTTTAATCGAATCCTTAGTCGTTGCCTCTGATGCGGTCGCGTAGGACTTCTACAAGAATTTTTACAACTCCCTAGGCAATGTACCTAATCGTTGTAGCGTAGTATAGGCAAGGCTCGAGGGTTGTTATCGTTCTCTAGGGGAATAGCACTGTGAAGGCCGGATCGAATGTTCACTAAGGTCTTAAAGGTTGAAGGAAGATTATTTTTGTATTTTTATGTTTTATAGAAAGCAAGTAAACTTATGGTTTTGAGAATTGGTTTGTTTTAATCTAATTAACTACTAATTCTAATCTAATGGCAAGAACAATTACACAACGAAGCGTACTCACTTGGGATGCACTACTCCTTGCTAGCTATCCAATTATACCTATTGCATTGTCACACTTGAGATGTAATGTGTAAGTATTTCCTAGGTCATGAACGGACTACATGAACCTACCGTCTACTTTGTATTCTGCTAGAGCAAAGCACACGTAAGGTAGTATGAAGACTATTACATGGCCCCTAGGAGTACACTAAGTGCATGTGAAATATCTTAAGAGTGGATCAACCATATTAGGGGGAAAAGTAGTATGAAGACTGTTACCCGATGGTATCCTTTTTACACAATCATGTTTCCCTAGACATATCAACAACGATACAGACAAAAGCTGGTTTTCTAGAGCCTAACACGCACATCCATCAACAAGAAACAATAGGAAACAAGAATTATAAACTATAATCAATTAGACTCATTGAATCTGTCACAAACAATAAGATCTAATTAATTAATGAAAAGGTTCATGCAATCCCAAATAAATACTAGATGAATTAGCCAAGCATACTCAACCAATATAAATCATAATCAATAAAAGGAATTGAAGACATGAATTAGGATAGATATGATAATCAAACCATTACAAGATGTTTATGGAATGAATTAAGTCTTCTAAGTTGTTGCCCTTAAGTCAGCACTAGGGTTTGAGGCTTGATAAAAACGAAGTTATGAGGTTGTATTTATAGGCAAAACCTTAACCGACCTTTGTGACGGCATTACCAATAACATGTGGCACCGTCACAGCGACATCTTTCGCATGGTTTTAGATTTTCTCGTTCTGAACGCGTGAGCTGTTGAATCGTCGAAATTCGAGTTTGTATAAAGGAGTTATGATCAAAACAATATCTGATACTTCACGCGCGCGTTAAATGGTATTCTTAATCTCGTGACACCGAATCTTCTAGAGTTCCTTTAGGTCGGCTATGTTATGATGCCATCGCCAAATCTCTGACGTCATCTTGATCTTCGTTGTGACGGCGTCACGTTGTATCTGTGACGCCGTCTCCAGCCACTATAGAGAAATTCTTGAGCAATGTTGGTGTAGGTCTGTAGTCTTGTCCGTTTCTTCTTCAAATGAGCCCAAGTCATGTGTAATTCTTCTAAATGCCTTCCAAATGAGAAATTCCTGAAAAGGAACGATTAAATACCTATTTTGGGCATAAATGCACGATTTAGGAGGTTAAACGACCCCGAAAAACTGTATAAAATGACACCTCATCAAATACCCCTACACTTGGGATTTGCTTGTCCTCAAGCAAATGGGCTTTTCTACCTAGACAATAACAATATGAGGGGTCATTTTACCTACTCTTTAAACATATTTTACAACACAACCTTCTAGACTTCGTAATTAAAAGCACGGAAAGTATATACCAACACCCCACATAAGTGTTTGGGGATTCTCTCTTTCACTCGGTTGTATAATAAATTATAACATATGGGAGAAACAGAAAATCAACACTCATTACCTGTCATAGCATATAAATTACCATAAGCTTGGTAAAGGATCAAACCTCCATCGCTAGGTGTAAGCATTATTCATTACTATCTAAGAGGTCTTTATAAAGGGTTGTGGGGTGTAGGTGTAAGATAACATATAACGAAAACAGAAACGGATGGGATACATTTGGGTGGTGACTTTCGGTGAATTTAGAGTGGAAGGGTTAACTAATTATTTACACGATTACACGTTGGTTTGGTTGTTAAGCCAAGACTCAGATGAAGATCTACAAACTCTATAAAACTCTACATCAATCTCTTTCTTTTTCTTTTCTCATTTTTTTTAATAACATAATACATCACATAGGGTTTATAATACGTACCCCTACACTTGAGCTTTTACATGCTCGATATTTACAATCTAACTAATGACCCATATTGAGGTGGATCAAAATAACATGGCGACCATCTAACAAATATATGGGGGTACTGACTTAACTTTTCTTTCCTATTCTTTCACGAAATAAATACTACCATGAATCCTAATCGTCCTAAAACTGTATTTACAAGGATAAGGACTTAGCAACCGTGTACTTAATAATTAACTTGGGTTAAACACCATAATGTACTAAAGGTGAGTACATATAGGTAGACTAAGGTCTTTTTGGGTTTAACTCTTCAACAATTGGTTTAAGGGTGATATTGCTCTACATTAATTGTCCGGCTTAAACCTGAAAATTAGAGAACCGTGAAAAAGGATAGTCTCGGAGGGTTATACTAGGGGTCTTATCCTGCACTAAAGGTGAGTGTTGCAAAGGGTATGGGATAGTTTATTTGATCGGTGTGACCATCATAACAATTAAGGTTTTAAAACATGGGTGATCCTAATGGCCTTTATCATGCAAATCTAATACTTACTATGCGATCTGGTGATACATCACCAAAACAAGTTCTAGAAATTTAATACGCTACGTACACTCATATGAAGTTTACTAACACCTAGTCATTCAGATCAGGTGACCGATGGCAATGCATACATTGGCCCCGTTACGTATACGACAGAATAGACATGCCACCTGCAGATCAACCTTTAACCGAACTGGGTTAACTAAAATAATTCTTGGGTTACAATGATGGTGTACCCGAATTCCTCAAGATATAAGGATGCGACACCTACATATTTTTGGGGTGGAATTCTGAGGGTTATTGTGCTGTGACGGTTTGTTATTTGGCCCTAAAATATTTGAATTTTGACCAAAACACAAAATTTTCCCTATTACCAAAATTTAAATTTCGTGTAAAAATTAGCTAAAAAAGCTATTGAAAAATTAATTTTCTCTTAATTTTTCCAGCAAAAAATAATTTTGAATTTTTAACAAAAAAAATAAATTTTACCCTATTACCAAAATCTAAATTTGGTGTAAAAATAAGCTAAAAAGGCTAAAGAAAAAATTATATTTTACTTAATTTTTCCCGCCAAAAAGTGTCGCTAAAAAGGTGTCGACCGAATTTTTTTTTACCCTATTACCAAAATTTGAATTTGATGTAAAAATAAGTTAAAAAGACTAGAAAAAAGATTACAAATTACTTAATTTTTCCGCCAAAAAGTGTCGCTAAAAGGGGTGTTGTCTGGATCAATTAAATACGCCTCCTATCAATTAAGCAAACCGCCGCCTATCTATGTGCAAATATAGGGTCTTATTTTTTATTTATTTATTTATTTTTATCAAACCGCCTTCTATCAATTAAGCAAACCGCCGCCTATAGATTAACCAAGCCGCTGCTTATTCTTTTAATCAAACCGCCGCTACAAATGAGCAAACCGCCGCCTGAACTGAACCAACTCGCTGCCTAAATAAATACACAAACTGCCATGTAATTAGACTAACTCGCCGCCTTGAATTTTTTATTCAAACCGCTGCCAAAATTACTTTAGCAAACCGCCTTGACCTTTGGCAACTCGCCGTCTTTTAAATTAATCAAACCGCCAGTGTTCTTTGAATTTTGGGCATTATGACGTTTCTTTTTGTTCAATATAATAAGCAACTCGCCTCCAACCTGTGTAACTCGCCACCAATAAAGGGCAAACTGCCGTGGTGTATGGCAAACCGCCACCTATTTTTGTTGATTAAAATAATCAACTCGCCACTGTGGTCAACAAACCGTTGTTGATTTTTACCTAAAAACGTAGATCTTGTCCCCTTTCTATTCAAACCGCCACCAAGAACACATAGGACGAATTTTGCATATTAACTTCAAGTGAGCTTTTTAACCACGAATCTAAGCTCTAACATGCAATACTAAGAAGATATATTAAGATTAAACTTCCTATAACATGTATTTCTTCTTGGATCGTAAAAAAAATGAAGCAACCCTCCACGAAGAAAACTAAGCTTTATTAGCTTATAATTCGAACTAGGAGCTTATGTAATCCTTGGAATGATAACATACTAACCTTTTTAATGTGTAGAACAAGGAAGGAACAAGATTAAGCAACAAATAAGCCAAACACAAATCTGAGCCGTGGCCTTTTTTTAGATAAAAAATAAACACGAATTTGATTCCTTTTAACCACAAGAATCAACCACGAATCTATGCGTAGATCTGATGCCAATTGTAGGATCCTGAATTCACACAAACATGTATAGATCTAAAGAGATCTAGAGAGAGAAAGTTAGAGAGAGAGAATGATAGAGAGAAACTAAGGAAAACACACTAAAGAGTGTGTGTAAAATGAATAGATGCTTACCTCTTCCAAAGTTAGAAGAGGTATTTATAGTTCTTACAAAACACCGGGTATTAGTACACGGTTCAATACCGAAAGTCGTACGTTTAACTATTAAACTACGAGCTATAATGAACAGTAAAATACACGGGGTGACCGAGTCTTTTTCTAATATCTAACAATCTCCCCCTAAGGGAGGTCACCCCTGAAAATACTAAACTTAAGCTCTTCAATCTTCAGATTGATCTTATGTATAGCTCGTAGACGTTTGATTTCATTGATCTGTATCTTGTGAATCTGAAGTAGTGAACTTTAGACTTTTAGGCTTTAGCTTGACTTGTATGTGATCTTTGAGCTTCTTTGAGATCATCATCCAATCATAATCTCTAATCATCATCATGTGATCTTTTGCCGTCTTGTGAACTTGTGTCATTCTGAATGATATGCTCACACTTTTCTTGATCTTGAAAGCTTGAATATTCAGAGTTACGGAAGCTTTAAAAACAGATACTTGAGCTTTCATGATATCTTCGAATGTGTCGTTTGAGAATGAGCACGCGGTTATGAACTTGATTTTGTTGGAACACGGTATCTCCATCTCCATCTTTAAATGTTCCTGTAATAAAACAGTTAGCAATAAAGAGAAAATTGATTTGTAAAAACAATCGATGCGATACTTTGCAAAAGAGTTTTGTAACACATCGAAAGTTTTATTTGTTTTCCAAAGTCCAATAACCGTCAATTCGTATACTGGAACAAGTTTGATTCATGTAGAATCGCACCGTTGTTGTTTTCCAGTTTTCACAAGTTTGATCCATTAAGGATCTCACAAGTCACCTACCATGAGCTTGTTTGAAGTTGGCTCAAGCAGGATTTCCATCTTCACTGTGAATACTTACGTATCACTCGGATGTTCTGGCAAAATCACAAGGATAATGCGTAGGACTCTTATGATAAAACTTGTAATCACAGTGTGTGAATAACAAGTAAATTGGAATTGTCCTAACGAGATTAATTGATGATCTCTTGGCTCTAGACTCAAAAGTGCGTTTTGATTTTAGTGATCGGAGGCTGGAGCTGACTGCCACCTTTTCAATACCGACTTACTCGGAGTGAGTGAGTCAGTAGATTACATGTTTAGTCTCCGTGAGAAATGAAACAGAAATCTTTTGAGAGATTCTGAGTGGCTTGGGAGGGTTGTGCATTGCATCACTGGGTCCATGATGTCACTTCAATGTCAGCAATCATTTTAGTGATTTTGACAGCATATGTATTGACCCGGTTTCTGCCTAAGTGTATGGAGGGCTTCTTTCTTTACACCCTTTATCCGTACAATTCTTTTTCATTCTTCAACCCCTTTAGTGCTTACCAAGATTTCATGACTAGAACCTTGTTGGGTTTATTCAAGTACTAGCTCCATCTCAGTCGGCACTATTCCCTTTTCCTCACATTTACTCCTTTTTATCATACCTAAGGACTTCTACACTAACTAGTGGATAGTCCCTGGGTAGATCCCTCCGGTTCTGGCAGGATCATGGGAACGAGTACCTAACCTTACCATCCTTATAACTTCGATAACAGTAAATACATGGTCAGTCTTTTGGTACAGTTCACCTTGCCATAAAATCACTGTTGAAAAACTCAATCAGGTACTTATGATATAACTATCAAAGTGTTTAGTACCCGATTGTTTTTAGTTACAAGCTGTGTATGGAACATATTAATGCTCCTCCTCAATCGTTGAGGGAACGTGTTAGTGTCAGATATGATAATTTTGAAAGATTTTTTCGTTAAACTCAAAAACCTGGTTTTTTAAGTTTAATGAAAAACTCATGAAAGATTCATACACTGAGCCGTGGGCTTTTTTTGCTTCACAAATAAGCACGAATTTAAGCTTAATCAACTATAGGAATCAATCACGAATTCAAACCCGCTCTGATACCAATTGTAGGATCGTTTAAATCATAACACGGGTGATGATTCTTGTGATTGGGCTAGTTTCTAGAGAGAGAAACACATAGAGAGGATTTCTAGAGAGAGAAATGTATGTG